>RJWM01005567.1:0-90892 GCA_004363535.1 Dasyprocta punctata
AAAAAAAAAGAAAGAGGACTTCCAGTACTTTTCAGAAAGTGGCAAAAATTATGGGAGAAGGGTGTTCAAAGCGAGAAGGGGCATTTTACAGGGGACTAAAGGCAGTATGATTTTTAAAATTAAGCATTTAATGTGTTTTTAAGCACACAGGTATTTCTTAGTCATACAAAACCATTATAATTTTCCTCCAAAATATTATATTCCTGTGCATCCATCCCAGAAAGAGCACTCTTCTGCCTGCAATCACTCTTTTCCATTTCCACCCCATATACAAATAATACACTGCTGGGCAAACATCTCAAGATTATTATAACATTATTGCTGTCTGTCAAAATATATTCTGCAGGGGCCTGAAATAGCCTGTCATTCCTCAGGACATCAGATGTATTTGCTACATTAATGGCACCATGCTGATCAGACTGGGTGAGTAGAAGGTGGCAAGCACTCTAGGTGGCCTGGTAAGTTACACGTGAGCCAAACTCCATGACCACTTTCCATGTACGCTAGCATATTGGTGAGATACTTTTTGTGTCAGTGTTGTGGGGTGTACTAAGGCATTTTCCCCAACTCAAGGATACATTTATTCATACTTGCAATTTTTTCACTAAATAAAAAGCACAGAATTTTGTGGGTGTTTCAGGTTTTGAAAGCAGCATATACTACTCTTGGAAATCCTGTTCTGACACTTTAATTGGGTAATTTAAAGGCTTCTGCTTTTAATTGGTGCCCAGAGTAGGAGAAGGTTCTATAACTAGTCCCAAAATCTGTGCAAACTTTTCAATCCCTTGAGCTTTCTAACGTGACAGTTCGCACACTGCAGGCACAGACGTTACACAACAACATGTGGAATCTCTGACAAGTTCCACTAAGGAAGTCACAGTACAGTTTCCCAAAAAAGAAATATTCTTTGGTGGAAAACCAGCTTGTGGCACTAGGCTCTTAGTATCTGAGCACAAAACTCCAAATGCTATTTGACCTGCCCAATATGGACTGACCATGCACACATATATAAAGTAATAGGTATGGACAAGAAAAATAGTGATTCATTCATTGTATAGTGGCTGGGAAACGTTAAGAACAAGCTGATGTAGAGCCAAAAGGCCTGAGAAAATATCATGCAAGGTGGCCTGGACACCCGTGTAACCAGTGTCTATTATGCTGATGCCTTGTTTTTGTCTCACTACGTCCTAGAAAGGGTGGAGTATTCCCCATAACCAACTAATGGGAAAGAAATAATTTATCTGCTTCATCACAGCCTCATCTTGAGTCGATCCTAAAAAGCTAGAGATAAAATGCAGATGGGTAGATAGGCGACACAATTGGCAGACTGTCCATTTTATTTGACCCCTTGGCAGTAGTGAATGGCTTGGCCAGATAGTCAGAAGCTCGGCAGGCACAAGATAAGAAACTTAGAGGCAAACCAAGTCTGGAGAAAATTATGGAAACAGATCATAGAACTGGCTACGAGGATACTCACCTTTACGTCTCAAATGGATGCTCACTGGAGAGCTCCCGTTATAGAAGAGGCACTGAACATTCAGATGAAAGGAAGAAACTAACAGGTGGGTGAGGACCAGCCTTTCCTCTCCACCACCCCCATGTTTATGTAATAGCCCTTTGAGCATTTTGTATATGGTGGCACACACGAAATCTATACAGAAAATTAGCCTGGGGCTCTTCTTTCTAATGTGACAGCCTGGCCTTCATAGGTACCCCAACATGTCAGTATAGACCAGCACAAAATCTGCCACCAGCAACACTGCATGCTGATTAGTGAGCCACTCAGTGGGAGGTTGACTGCATCAGTCACAGTTCACTACTTTTAAGGAGATTGCAGAGTAATTGTTATATACTTCAGATAATAGTTTTCCTTCCCGATCCACAGTGCCTCCTCCAGCTTTGCCAGCCAAGGATGGACAAGAAGACTGGCCTGTGTTTCCCTTGCTATATTACTGCAGACCGAGCAATCCAACTAATGTAAAGCACCTTCCCTCGCAGGCTATTACCCTAGCATTTACTGATCTAACGTGTATCCTATTACCTAGAAATAGAGAACCTGAAAGAATCATGCTTCAATATTTAAAGGCTCAGCTAAGACACTGACCTGACTTTTAGGCATGCAATTAAAATACGAATGAGGAAAAATGCCTGCAAGCCAAGTGAAACCCCTTTTTTTGTAAATAAAAATTTTCATGGTCATGGCCATTTGTTTACATGTTGTTTATCATTCTTTACCACTGAAAGAGTAGAATTCAGTAGACAGAGATGGTACGGCCCACAGAGCCGAAAATATTTACTACTAGGCCCTCAGGGAAAAAGACGAAGTATCTACTCTCTATACCAATGACTGTTGTATGAATAAACATAACAAATAGTCACCAGAGCCACTTGTGATTCATGATAGGCCAGGCTTGGCCATTCCTTCGTCACTGCAGTGACCCACCTGAGGAATGTGTCTTTCATGCTCTCTGTTATGGTTTAGATCTAAAATGTCCACCAAAAGCCTCATATGTTAAGAGGCAGGGCTTTTGCAAGGTGATTCGATGACAGAGGTGCTGTAACTGACCTGCTGTTTGGAGATGTAATCTGCTTGGCGAGGGGTCACTGGGGGAATGATCTGGAAGGGTACGTTCTTGTCCTCAGTTCCTCACTTCCCTCTCTGATTCCTTCCCATCATGACTTGAGCAGCCAAAGCTTTTCTATGTCAGACCTTTCCACCATCCACTTTCTGCCTTTGAGCCACTTGACTACGGACTGAATCCTCTATAAACCATAAGCCAAACTAAAGCTTTCCTCCTCTCATTTGTCAGTGTCTGGTATTGTCTCTCAGAGGCAAGGAAAGTAGCTAAGTCACTTTCCAATGCAGACTATAATGGTGTGATATCTTATTCCAAGGTAAGAGCTGTGGTGGAATCAGTGACTAACTCCTGGGCACTTTAGGCTCCTCAAGCCAATGAACTGGATGGATAAAAAGGTAGATAGATAACTTCAGACTATAACTGACCATGATTTTCATAGTTGTTTCAATGAAGAAAAGTTTATTTGAAAGGTTCTCACTGTTTTGCCCTTTAACAATCTTGGACACTGTAAATTGTCAGTGAATAATCATGATTTATCAAGTCATGACACCTCACAGACAAACATTTAGGTCACAAGCCAGCAACCTGGAATAGACAAAGGACTGTCCAAGAATAAGGGAAATTTCAAATGGGTCATAGGTAAGGAGAAGAAATATACTAATTGTGGCCCCAGTACTACAACAGGGATTCTACTCAAATCTTTGAAGAGATTTTTACTGACCACAGCCTGGAAGTAGAAGAAACAAACACATTGTGTTCTTATGGCATAAAGGCAAACCCAAAAATCATAAGACAGTGCAGGTCTTTGCCTAGTTCAGTAGGTGGATTCACATGCACCTTCTCAGATTCCTTGTACCCGCCCACTCTCAGCTCTAGGGGCTTGCTCCTAAAGGATGATTGCTCCATCATTTCCTGCCCTAACCCAGCTGGTTGTCTCATCCTTCCCTGGCTGAAGACTAGGTTCAGGCTGTTATCGGACATGCCCTCCACCAAACCTCCAATAACCCCACTGGACCCACAGATACTCTGCTCCTTCCTGCCACTTCCAATTTCATTTGGAAGACCTAACTGGGAGGAAGGGTCCTCCTTTCTTAGTGGCTACTTGCAGGAGTTCGGCAATAGCACCTGGAAGTGCAGATGAGCTGATTCCTTGTGGAACAATAGAAAAAAGAAGATAGCAAGGAGCTGAGGTGAAACTATGCCTTTCTCCAATGTGGACTGAGAGTTTGGAAATGAAATGCTGTCATTTGGTCTGTCCAAAGGTGCACTAAGCCAATCCTGCAACGGTGCATTCCTGTAAAACTGGCTAGTTTGAAGATTTGCTTTTCTGACCTTGATTTTCCTACTTCCCAGTCTTACTTGCCATTTTTATCCTGTTTACCTAAGACTGGATGTCCTCAAAAAGCCTTCACATGCTCTGTTTGTCTCTGTGTGTGTCTGAGTGTATGTGTATCTGTAGTACTGGGGGTTCAACCCAGTACCTTTGCTTTGAGCTGCATCCCCAATTCCTAACCCTTTTTTATTTTTATTTTTTATTTTGAGACAGGATCTTGCTAAATGATTATTCTTGCCAAGCTTGGCTTAAACTTGCAATCCTCCTACCTTAGCCTCCCAAAGTAATGGAATTACAGCCATTGGGTGCCATGCCTAGCTTCAATGCTACATTGTACCTCATTTTTTTGTTTGTTTTCTACTAGGCCAATAAGGTATCCTACCTGAATATTATTTGTGAGGTTTAACCAAGGAGAATAATTGGAGAGATTACTCAAAGAGGTTCAGCTCAGAGACATCTACAGTGTTCTTCATTCTGAACAACTGGGACTCAGCTAAGCAGAAATAAGCATGAGGCTTGAGATGAGAGAGATAACATTTCAACCCTTGGTTCTGAAATTTAGTTAGCTTGGTAAAGCAATCCACCTTGTCTGAAACTCTTTCTTTACCTGAATATTAGAAACAATCATGTCTATATAATAATTCTATTTTGCAAGGCATCATATAAAAACAAATATATTGCTAACCACTTGATAATTAGTCAATAAATGAGTTTTTTCCAGCTTGTGGTTCTAGCCCTTAGTTCCAGTGAGCTCTGGATACACTCATAGCAGACCTCTTTTTCTCCTCCTTTCTGTTCAAGCTCTAGGCAGGGAAACTACACGGTAGAAGGCTCTGTGTCACTTCTAGGGACAGTTCATTTTAGTAGTGCCTTCCACAGACAAGAGACTGACATCTCTGGTATGCAGGTGTCCTATGTCTTCCCAAATGCCTAACACATCTTAGAGAACTTATGTCATTCATCAGAACAGTCTTGCTGGGGCACATCTCCCATCTGCAGCCTCTACCTTTGCTCTCCTTTTGGCAAAAGATAAATGAGAGAATATAATTCATAACCATTTGCACACAGTACAGAAAAAGCAGTTTGGTATTTAATTTGGCACTGTTGCCCAACGAACTTCCCCTGAATCTTAGGATCAAGTTCTGTGAATAAATTGTCATTTCCAACCTTCTGTGTAGGACATTCTTTTCTATTGATTCCAGGAATATATCTACATAAATATGAATATCAACATGCAAATGCATGGAAATGAGGCCCAAATGGGGCTAAATATAGGGTTGTAAAAGAAAATTAACTTGTCTATGTGAGCATATAAATGTTCTATATGAGAAAGGCATTTAGTTATTGTTCTCTACATTCATGAAATCCACTCAGAAGGAAATTGCCTACAACAAGAGAGATCTTAATTAAACTAAGGAAGAACTACTTCATTTTTTAAGAGCAGGGAAGTAAACAAAAATCTAGAATAGACTGCTAAGGAAGACTGTGGCCTCTCTGGTCTGTTTTGGCCAGAACATAGAAAGTGTCAATACACCTAAAGGCATGAAGACAGAAAAGATGGCTTCGACACACAAGATGTCAAGGCAGGGAGAGATCTGAGCATATAAGAATTCCAAGCTGTTCCTCTATCCTGCTTTGTATGTAAGGAAACTAAGGCACAAGCAAGTAAAGCAGGTTGCCTGGGGCACAGAATTGTGTCAACCTAGGTAGTGTAAGAGCTGTGAGGAAACTCAGCTGAAGCATCTAAAGTGTCCCAGTGCAGCAAAGAAGCACTGCTTAAAGGCAAATGCTCAGAGATGCCTCCGCCCATTCCTTCTGGGGTCTGCTGGGAAAATCTAGGAAAAGAGACTCTGAGGGGAAGCCAGGAGAGAGAAACAGGTAGGAACAAAGAGAAACAAGAAAGAGTAAGAATTCTGTAGTCAGAGCCCTATTGAGAATTTCAGCCTAGATGTCTCTGACCATTAAGTGTGATGTGTCAACTTGCCTGGAGAAGGAAACACCTGGCAGATTAGGGAAGCACAAGTGTCAGTGGTTTTGCAAATAATTCACATGTAGGTTAGTTGACTGAGGGGGAAGACCCACCCCAGATATGCACAGCAGCAACCAAGTATTTTGTAGCCTGGATGGAATGAAAGGTAAAGAAAGAGGACATTTGCCCATTTTAAAGAACTCCCCTCCTGTTTGCTTGAGCAGGAGTGTCATTTGCTGCTGCTGCTGCTGCTTTCAGACAGCCAGTATCCGGCTCTGCAGTTTTTTTGGCCTTTCAATGCAGATTCTTACCAGTAACTCTCCAGTGAGCTTCCAGTCTTTCCACCTGAGATTCATGCTGTGCCCTTCTTATTCTGTGGCTTCCATTTCCTTGGACTGAGTAGTCACTGGCTCTTTCAGCTCTCCAGTGCCTAGGTGGTGATTATGTGTTTTCCCACTGACCTAACAAATGCTCTTGCATAATTATATGAATACTTTCTACTGATTCTGGTTCTTTAAAGAACTCTAACTAATACAATGTTTCCATTGGCAATGTGACCACCAGGACTCAGGCCAATCGATGGCTTATCTTTGCTGGGGGGGCAATTCTCCCCACCCCCAAATTCAAAGCAAGGCCCAGAGCTCACTTTGCCAGGGCAGTTTCTGCTGCCTCTCATCTGCAGCTCCCACAGCCCACAATAGGGAAGTCAGAAAAACACTCATAATGGATCTCACAAAGATATGCTGCAGCCCCTCCTTTAGATGGCACACTATCCCTGGAGTGAGGGTAAGGATCTGTGTCTTAATCGCCAAGTAAGGCCCTCAGCACACAATCTAGAGCCTTGTTAATGGGGTCTCTTAAACAAATTCCCCCTCATACCCCCAAGACAACCTCATTCAGCTTTTACTGCGCTTCCCTGGCTTGACTACCAGTCAGAATGAGCATGTTTCATCTGTAAACCAGTCAGCGGGACCTACGACACTTCCTACCATTAGGAGCTGCAGTATTCCACTACTCCAGAAAAGCAGAACCTCTTCCTTTCCAAGTTACTGTCTTTGCCCTTCACCCCTTTAGCCATCTATCAGCTAAAGTTTCTCAGTTCTCTCCTGAATCCATGCATTTCCCATGAAGAAAATAAAACTTGGCTAAGGTCCTCCAAATCTCAGAGATTGTCTGCTTTTTCTTTCTAAAACAAAGCCAATCACTTGGAGGACCAAAACAAAAGATAGGTGTTGAGCCTCAGTGGAGATGAGAACACATATAAAATTCAGGACACTGACAGTGCTTAACCAAGATGTCCTGCTCACCCATCTGGGTGTCAGAGAGACTATGACTGGGTTTATGTAAGGCTTTTTGGGTGAACACCAAAGAGTGAGATGAGTTTGTTAGAAAAATACCAGGGAGGAGAAGACCGCAAGGAAAGCAGAATAGAAAAGTCAACAAGTAGTACAGGAGTAAGCCTTGTGTGGGAACCCAGCATGATTCCCCACCAGAGGGTGCCTGAATTGCCTCCCAAAAGAGCTCTCAGAATGTGGCATTTAAGCCAAATTTCCAAAGAGATACAGACCAGAGATGACCTGAATCTTACCCCCTCTCATTTACGTAAAGCCTTGCTGAACATGACCTTAGAAAATATCCCTGCCAGGTACATTTCCTTCCCATGTGAACATAAGAGGGATGAAGAACAAGAAAGGGAAAATGTAGGCTCCTGCCCTTATAGCAAGGACCCCCTTCTCCCTGGGCAAAGTCACCCAATCTCTGTCTTGAGCTCCGACCAATCTAGTGTTTTCTCTTCCCTTATCAGTAGGGTTGCCAGGAGTTGGGTGGGTAGATGCCCTAGCAAAAACAGATAGCTGAGAGCCCATCTCCCCCACATTTGGCAAACAACATGAACACTTTTGTGCAATGATCTTTTTTCAATTTTTATTTTTATTAGTATATGTTTTCCCCATGTAATGAGCAGTTTCATCCTGAGGAGTTAGTACATGTGCCTAATAATCATGTTCATGTTATATCCCCTTCCCATCTCTTAAATTCAGAGAAATACTAAAATAGAACAATAGAAATAATAGCTTTCACTTAGTGAAGCAGCATCAAAAAAGTATCTAGCATATGATACCTATTTTATAAATGTTACTTATTTTAATCTCCACAAAACTCTCTGAGATTTGCATTATTAGTACTGTCTCTGTTTTATGGATAAGGAAGTGAATGGTGACACAGGAAACCCCAGGATCTGTCATCCAAGAAAGCACAGAATGTTCTGGAAATTCATGAAGGTGTGTGTGAGGTGTAGTCTTATGAGACCTAATTTGAAAGGAACAGAGAAGTATAATGAAATTGGTGACCCTGGAGTCATTCTTGACTCCTATCTTTAATCTTCCATTACCAATCTATGAGAAAATCCTTTCAGGTTGGTCCTCAGCGTATTTCCTTATTGTGGAAATGTCCCTGTGCTTCCACACCCCCATTGTCTCTCTGCCATGGATCTCTCTGCCAAACTTCAGTCTGGTCTCAACACCCAGTAGCCAAAGCTGACCACGAAATGTCAGTCAGTTGACATCTCTCCTTTGCTGAGGGACTCCCACTGGTCTCATCCAGAAAAAACCAAAATATTGAAATGGCCAAATCTTTGTACAGAAACTAACCTCTATTTTCCTCTGATTTTATTTACTTTACTATACCTAAGTCACACTGGCCTCCTCCTCATCCCATGATAGGGTGGACCTGTCCCTTTCTCACTATTTTTGCTGGCCTGTCTTCCCTGGAATGTTCATCTTACAAATACTCATAAGCTCTGCTACCTGCCAATCCTTTCTCAGAATTCATCTGTCAGTGAGGGTTTCCCTAGACAACCTCTCTGAAATCTCTCTGATAAAAATTTCACCTTAGCAACAATTACTAACACTGTGTACTGATACTTCATCATTTCCGAGAAGACTTTTTTCATTATTTGCACATACAGATGCCTCTGTGACCAAGATGTATCTTAGAGTTGACCATGTGTCTTGACCTGGGTTCCTCAAGGATCAGGCTTGGGTCTGGGGTAAAACACCAACACAGGTATCAAGTGTTATAAACTCCACCACATTGCAAGAACTATCTGGTCACTGTTGTGCTGCTCCTTGTGGGATCACAACAGACAAGTGAGCAAGTAGTTTTTCATGCTCAAATGAGATTTAGGACTTTGAGACATGCAGGTTTTGCTAAACTCACAGGTGTCCCCCTAAACCAGCACCTCTTAATTTACTTAGCATTATACTTCTTTATGGGTAACTCGTGGAATAGTGTGATGTCTTACAATCTGTGATATCTCTGACCTGGTGAAAGATGATTGTAACTTTCTCACTGACTTTGCCTCTCTACCATCAAAAAATTTCCATGACCTAGTCCTCAACGATGGACAAACGGACATGCTGGACTTTTTGGATATACCTGATACATAGTAGAACTTCGGTAAGCCTTGGTTGAAAGAATGAAGTGAATAAATAAATCTCATATGCAAGTGCAGCTAAATGGGCTGTCATGAGATATTCCCTTGAAATTCCAACCATAGGTGAGTTTAAAATTATGATAAGATTAAATGACTTTGAGGCTGGAGCTTGTCCTCTTCACACAGTGGGTGCCACTGGTCCCCAAGAAGATTCCAATATCCCTTATCCAGCATGTTTCAGAGAACAGTTCTGGGTATGGGTCAAAGCCAATGATGTTATAGGTATACAAACTGGGTATAGGGCTAGCTGGGATTCTGGAGTGAGCTAGAAAGAGAGAGTTAAGAGTGAGGAGCAAGAGTTAGATGAAGGCTCTTGAATCTGGATGGCATGGTCTTCCCTCAGAAAGTCTTGCATATTTTGAAGAGCTTCATCCTCTCTTCCATACTGAGTGCAATCGCAGCATGAAAGATGAATGGAAGAAGACTCATTTTCCCCTTGGTGGCCTGGCATAAAGAAACCCAGAAGCAGTCAGAAGGACTTCAGCAGATTTCTGTGGTCTTCAGTGTCTTCTGTGGCCTCAGGGGGAATTATCATCTTCTTGCCAAGCTGTGTTGAGCCAAATGCAACTCTTACAAGTATTTCTTTTGACACAGTCCAGCTCTCCAGCATTGGGATTCCTACAGGAAACATATACCCAAACCAAAAGTCACATCACAACCACAAAGAGCTTTCTATGGTTCCATGTACTGACCAGTAGTATCTATTTAACAAGGAAAAGGTGCACAAACTAGCTTCTGACTGCCTCATTACTGCTCTCCCTTGGTACAAGTGCCATTTACTCTAATACAAATCTCTTTCACAAGTCCCCCATCCCACAGCGTAAAACCACAGTTTCAACTCAACTTGCTTTGTAGGTTTTTTAGATTCTGGCTTCTGCTTGACCTTGTGAGCTTCACTTCATTTTACCACCTTACACACACTACATGTTTTAGCCAAATGCCTTTTCTGAAAATGAACACAAAAAGAATGACTAGTTCTGCAACTGAATGCAGGAGAGAGATTTTCTCCTCAAATCAGACACCTAATGCTGAAGTTGAGTGAAACCTCTTCTTTCCAGAAATGTACTATTCCTCATGGACAAGACTGGCTGAAATCAGAGGACATGACTTCTCAATGTGGGCTATGCTATGAATGTAGCAGTCACATTACCTGAAGAGTGTTGCATGCCAGTCACACACCAGGCTCTGGACTGGTATGTTCATATATAATAGCTGACATGTTGTTTGTACATAGTCATCATTTACATCATGATATCTGAAATACGCATACATCACATAATGTTTAGATCAAGGTAAATAACATTTTTGTCTCTAGAATACTTAAAATGTACTCAGCAAATTTTAAGAATACAGCGCTATTAACTGTAGTCTTTATGTTGTACAACAGAACTATTTAACCCATTACTCCTTTTACATCCCTTGTATTATCAATATCTGATTGATTCCACACTACCCACAGGTAGCCATTGTCATTTCCATTATATAAGCAAGCCTATGAGACTCAGAAAAAGGCAAGGTCATACTTTTTAAGCAAAACATCCAGGATTAAACCCCAATGTAATATCAATTGTCTTGTTCTTTTCCATGTATAACATATTATCTAGGATACTAATTTCAAGTAGAGTCTATATGGACTAGAACACACAGTGGAATATACAAACATACATACTGTAAATACAAGAATTTAATATATCATCCCTAGTGTCTGAAAAGTTAATACCATCTTTCCCTCACTGACAATCCTCAAGGTATATTATATTTTCCCTATTCAACAGACGAGTAAAATCAAGGAAACTACGCCATGGTCATTGATTTACTTAATTAGCAGATCCTTTTTTGTTCATTTTTGGTTTGGATAATAGAACTGCTATAACTTAACTGGCCCTTTATGTATCCTTTAGAATTTTTTTTTTATCTTCAGGTAATAGAAAGCTCAACTCAGAGTAGATCTGGGTAGGAAGAAAGATATGAATTATCTCATGAAACCAGAAGACTGTGGCTTACCTTGGTTAGAAGAGACTGAAACACATCCGAGCTCACCATATCTCCAGGTCAGTTGAGCAGTTCTCAGAACCTTGACTCTCTTTTGCTAGCTCACTTTCTCACTCACTCACTCTCTCTCCCCTCCATGTTTATTCTACAACACTAGACTCATGTCTCATCGATATCCTTCTCTTAGGCCTAAAAGCAGAATGTGCTAAGTGTGTTCTTAATTAAGCCTCTGTCTTCTTATTTGGAAATAAAGATCTTTGCAGGGCTTCCTTTTATGACTTATTGGGCAGAATTAGATCATATGGTAAACCAAACACTAGCAAAGAATATGAGATTGCCACGCAAGCTTTGGATCAAAGAGGTTGATTCCCCGAAGTGCTAAGTGGAACTTCCTCCCCTAAATATCAATCACAGGAATGCCTACAGTAAGGCTGAGGCTAACACATGGCCATCCTAAGTCCTGATCACGAAGGACTAGAGTGTTCGCTTCAGCAACCTAAGGCTGACCCTGAAGAGTCACCAGCAAATTAGCAGCTTGCTTTGATGGCAGTTTTTATTGTTCACTAAGTTATATTTTGAAACCCCTGTTTTAATGCACAGTTAAGAAACAACACCCAGAATATTTTCCAAAGCCAGATACTACCAACATGTCTTCTCTACAGGTGTAAATGGAAAATAATTACTTGAAACATGGCTCTTGGCCTAAATACCATTTCACAGAGAGTTGACTTAGTCATTAGAGTCTCAAGTTTCCTCAACATTCAACCTAATTCCAGACAGATCGTGCCACAGATGTTATACTCAAATGGACTCAAGCACCACAAAGGTAGCCCCAAACTCAGAATCAGAATAGAGCTCAGTTTCCAATTCAGTCACTGAACAAGTTCTCTGAATCTGTTATTTTGCCATCACAGGGAGCCCTTCTGGACAGAAACTGTGCTGTGCTGATCCCTTTATACCAAATAGTTGGCACATTATTGCAACACAGTAAATACGCTCAGTCATTCAGCAGTGCCAGGTTCTATCCAGACAGCAGAAATGCAGCAGTGAAAGGGACAGGTGTGTCCCATCCTCTGATGGCATGAAATCTAGATAGCAGGAGATGAGATAAGGAAATAACCATGTCAGCACAATATGTAGGTGTTTCTCTAGGTGTTGGGGACCCTGCAAGACTGTATAGTAGGGACCATGGATCGAAGGCACAAAAGTCTCACAGATGAGTGAGACATAAACTGAGCTCTGAAGCGTGAGTAGAAATTAGACAAAAAGGGAAGGAAGGTAGAGCACCCCAGGGGGATGGAGCAAAGATTTGAAAATGTGAGAGAGCTGGACATCTGGGAAGTAAAAGTTCTCCAAATTCACTACACCTTAAGTCTACACAGTCTGCTTTTTGCTGTGGGTTATGTCGGTGATTAGTGTTACGATGCTTAGAATCACAAGAGACGAGGCTGGAGACACTGACAAAAGCCAGATAATAAAAGACTTCAGAATCCCTGTAACAATGTTTGTTCAGTATCTCAAACATAAGGGAAAGGCTTTAAGCAGAGGAATAAAATCATTATATTTGCATTTTTTATATATTGATTTAGCTGCTGTATAAAGGGTGGATTAAAGAAGAAAAGCTTGACGGTATGGAAATTAATTAAAAGGCTACTATGGTAGGCCAAATTAAAGAAGATTGAATAAAAATATAAAATGGAAATGATGCCGCCTGACCATCTGTGGCACCAGCATGCCTGCTTATTCATTCATCTCCTCGTTCAACAAGATTAACTCATTCAACAAGAATTCACTGAGCCCACATTCATTTCTACCAGGCACACTGCCACCAAGAGTTACAGTAGAGGAAGAGATAGACTGTTAGACCAACCGTTATGTTGCTGTGATTAATGTGTTGAGAGTAGAGGAGTAACATGAGTATTTTTTCCTGATATTTTGATCTAGCTTGCCCTTTCCCTTTGTCCTAATAACAGGAGCTTTCTTTTCTGTGGGACATCCAAACTATGTGTTTTGAGTCAGACTACACAAGCAGGCAATTTTGTGCATCCATCCAGAGATGATTTTCATTGGTGCAGACTAGGGACAGAATTTAGCATATATTCACTGAAAAAGAAAGGATCTTTCAGCTTTAGGATTTTTATGTGTAAGGACAATGAAAACTTAGCAAAGAACACATTGCATCCACACTCAAAGATCTTGCTGAATTTAAAGCTGGGTCATGCAGAGTTAAAGGTACAGAGTGAGAGATCAATGTTTTAATTATAACCTAAAATGATATCCATCATCTCTTTATACTAGTTAAGGAGAGAATTCCCCTGTTATGACTACATAAGTTGTGGTTGGGTTTCTAACACTTACATCCAGAAGGATCTAGATACAAAATAGATTTGTGGAGTATACAGAAGGAGAAATATTTAAAGCTGCTGGTGGAAAAATAGCAAGTTTCTAGTAAGAGGTGATCTTAAGCTGAATTTTAAGAGTGAGAGAATTGCATCATTCAGGTGGAAGGATTAGAAGAAGCAGGCATCCCATGCAGAGGAATGAAATATCGAAGGCGTGAAAAACTAGGAAATTGATATGGAAGCACAAAGATTTAAACATCATACAACACAAGAACATATATGGACAAGTATATATATGTTACAGGACCTTGAACTAGGCATCTTTGAGGAGCTTGGCACAGTGTCTGGTCATTAAATTTGTCATATAAATACTCTTAAAGACAGTATAAATCCTGACAATAAAATTTTAATCAACTCAAAGAGTTTCAATATGAGTTCAACAGCAGAACCAAGAATGAAAATCCAAAGCCTCAGAATATATTAGAACTCTAGCTTGGGAGATAGTTACAAATCTTTAACTTCTGAAGTTTTCTATTAAAACCAGGGGGAAATTAGATCAGTTGTGTTTGCCGTATTTCAGCTTGACAGTTTCTGGGCCCAGTTGGAGTCAATGAAGGAATTTAAATAATGAAGAAAACCCACCTACAAGGACTTTGGGAGCAAGCAAAAGAGAAATGCAGGAGTCTGGCTCACTTCTGTGCTTCGCTGAGAGTTTTTAGACAGCTCAAAGTGAGGTTAAATCGGGAAAAATGCACTAACGCTGTTCCAGGTTTGCAAATAATACACCTAGATCCTTGGCAGCAGAAAGACCATCACGTGAAAGATCAGATGACTTCCATCTTTCCTACAGACATTTTAGGTCAAGTAGATTTGACTTACGGACAGTCTCTCCTAATACAGTTGTTCATTGACTGTTCAGAAGGAGAGCAGAGGACAGATTATTTGGGTGTACAAGAGCCTAAAAATGCCAATATATAAGCCTAAAGAATTTGGAGCTGTCCTGTGTTCTTTTTCTCCGAACTGGAAATTCATCTAGATTCAGTACAGTTTGTTGATGACCTGATAGACCATTAGGGTGAAACAAATGATTGGCAGACTTGAGACATGAGCTGCACTCTCCAGTTACTCATGGAATAAACTTCCACAACCACGTGGAGAGGACAGTGCACTCCGTTCAGTGAACTAGAAGTCAGACTTTACATATAATGCCTGTCAGGCTTTTACACAAATATGAGCAATGTTTATGATAAGTTTGTAATACTGATCCATGTAAAATTAGCAAAGGAGATTAACTACACAAGCACATGTACACACAGGCGTATGTGTGTTTCTACACATATAGTAGCATGTTTCGTGGATACAGGCTGAGCGACACTGTCACAAGGGAAATATTCTTTGGGCAAGTTTACTACAGTCCAGGTTCTGAACCACAGCTTTCTAGATACACACAAAAGAAATATTTTTAACCCACTCAGACATGGTCAAACGTGAGTGTTAGACTGACATTAAATAAATTAACAGAATGATAGCAATGCATTCATCAACAATAAATATCTCACTTTAGCAACCAGAATCCTTGTGCTTCTTATTCAAGACATTCTGCTTTCCGAATCTACTAATAATCAGAAGGTTGCAGAATCTCTCAATTAAGACTTTCTCAGTGCAACTGTAGAAAGAAAGATGTGCTGAATCCCTGTAACTTCAGAGAGGAAACAACAGGATTCTGGAGTGTTCACGAGGGGAAGGATTGACTCATTATCACATGTCACTTAATCCTCTCCCAGGAGAATAAAATTGGACCCCCACAGAGCTCACTGCAGAAAGATGCAGGGAACCTAATCTGGAGCTCTGTTTTTAGTGGTTCTGTCAAAGAACCAGCGTTTCCAGGAAAAGACCCAGACTGTTCCCAGTATTACTTAATAATTAACTATAGGTAATTAACTATATATACATAGTTTTATATATAATCTGTATAATTATGAAGATATGTATATAGATAGACATAGATGATATAGAGATAGAGAGAGAGAGAAAGATCTATCAGTTTGAGGGTACATTAGCTACTTTCCTGTCATTGGGACAAAATACAGGACATAGACAATTTAAGAGGAAGCATGTGTTTGGCTTGGTCCCCAGAAAGTTCAGTCCATGGTTAGCTGGTTCCAAGGTGAAAATGGCACAGTGGGAAAGTCTGGCAAGGTAAAGTTGCTGAACCCATAGCAGCCAAGAAGCAAAGAGGAAAGAAAAGATCTAGGAAAGAAAATATACCCTTACAGGTTACAGCCTCCGTGACTCACTTCCAACCAGGCCCTATCTCCTAAAAGCACATTTATCAGTGAACTCATCAATGATTTAATCCGCTGATGAGTTTAGTGCCCATGTAATCAAATCTTCTTCTGAAAGTCCCAACCCTGAACACAAGACTTCTGCAGGACATTCTAGATTTAAACCATAACAAAGGGTGATAAGTCATAAATCTGTGTACAACAGGTGTATTTTGGTCTATTCTGGTGACATCATTTTCTTCTTAAGACAAATATTTGGTGATATCACCTTATTGGCTGATTCATCCCCACAAGTAACTGCTGAAGGTGCAAATGGTACAAAATCTTCCAAAAGTAAAAAAAACTGAAATCCAGAGATGAAAATATCAGATCTAACCCCTGAATTTTCTATAGACAATTGAATAGAGCAATTTTTCATATCCTTCACCTGTGACATTTCATTCCATGCCATCTTTCCTTCTCTCATTCTCCCTCAGTCAAAAGTTATCGATATTCCTAACTTTCCTCTTTCTAGAGCACTGGAAAGGACTCCTCCTGCGTTAGGGCAGACATTAAGTAAGTTACCATTCTAATAATTAGCCACGAGTTTGCTCCAGCCCTGAACTTACTGAAGTACATGGATGCCAATGTCACTGTGACCCTATTTGGCTGTCTTTCCTTGTGACTCTACGGTACTGCCACTGGGTGTGGTGATTAATGAGTTAATATTGAGGATGAAGGTTCCTGGGAGCCTGATCAGAGGGTATCTGTCCACCAAAATGAATTAGACTAGTCTGCCAGTGGGACCCTGGAGGGAAACCTGCTTTATGTTCCTCCAGGGACCTTGTTTAGCACCAACCACTTTGTCATAAGGATAGATTAAGGGGAAAGCAATTTTGGCTGCCTGCTTCACCTGCTTGATGATTTCCAGTTTTCAGAGCTGGTTCTGCCCCAGGGGAGGTAGCACAGAAAGGGAGCTGGGGACTTCTTTCTCAGCTTGTTCTAGAGCCAGCGTAATATGTCACCACAGAGAAATCACTTCTCTCTGAGCCTCAGACTAAGTGATTCCCAAAACACATTCCTTAGAAGAAAACCTATGATCCTGTTGTTCAAACCAATAAGCAAATTGCCAATAATAGCAGCTCACCATGTCCTCCAGGAGTATTTGTTATTAATAGAATCAAAACCACCAATTCAAGGCTGGGTTTACTAATTTAGCACAATAGAAAGAATTACCTGAATTCAACATGTTGAAATCTCAGCACCTACTGGTGCCACTCAGACAGAAGGGTCATAATCTCCAAGAAAGGACCCTAAAATGAGTGTTTTTAACCAACACCATAGGAAATTCTCAAGTTGGATCAAGTATGGAAAACAGTGAGACAGACTTCATGGTGTGTGTGCATGCGTGTGTGATCCATATAAATCCTAAACCTACAATTCTAAAGCTTAGCTGCACAAGAGAATTGCTTTGGGGTTTTACAAACCCTGATGCCTTAGTACCATCTTCAGAAATTCAGCTTGAAATGGCTTATGGTTCAGCCTGGACTCTGGGGATTTAGAGACTCCCCCAGGAGATCTTGCTATGTAATCAAGGTTAAGAAGCTCTGCCTTAAACACAAACTGTATGTGGTTACTACATCTTCAGTTTTTCTTCTCCACTAACAATGGCAGAAGCAGAAATCCAAGTCCAGATATTTCTGTAGGAGCTACATGGAATCATCAGCATGGGTAGACATTTACATGACTAGAGAACCAATTCTTATTTTCTACACACCAGTATTGGAGAAAGAGATGAAATCCTTTCATGGAAAATAAGGGCATCAATTGCTCCCTTGATCTGGCTAAGAAAATGGGATCCTCCTTATGTTTAGGGATATCATAAGTAATCAGTGAGAGCTAATTAGATCCAGAGGAGTTTTAAAAGATCATCAGAATCTTCTCCTACTCTCAAAACACTTGACAAATAACTGCCCCTGTGTGTAAGTGCATTTTTATTACATTTTAAAAAGCTGAAGCAGTAATTTCAGCTACCATATTTTGAGGTTTCAACCATGTTCCTCACACTGACTGAACTTCACACCTAAACAAAATGATTTTCAGGCAAGGAAACTCAAGTTCAGAGACTTGAAGGTCACTGCCAGCACAGAACAAAGATCTAAATCCACATCCATCAAACTGTGCCCAGTCCTGGTTTCCATGCTGCACCAACCCTGCAATTTGTTTAGTGGATTATTTGATTTCTGAATAATAAAGTCTCTGTCTCTGCCCATCGTCTAATTCCATATAATTTACATGAAAACCCTGTCACTAGAGTATTGTCTCTGTGGGAGACATCAGCACACGTCAGCCTATGAAACTATCCAAAGCAGGGGCTGGAGCCTGTCTCTGAGAGGCATTGATGCATTGAAATCATCAACATCAGTCTGTTAAGGGAGGGATGCCCCTCTTGAGAGTGACTTGACATTTTAGAAATGTTTATTCATTGCCAGTAATATCTGCCCAAGCCTTTCAGATTTTTCTGAAAACAATAAAGTGAACCACAATGCATATAAGCCTGTCTTCCATGTCACTGCTCCAGTGAGGTTTCAGCATTGAAAGGAGATAGGTGTATGTGCTTATGAGAATATCTGTATATATGTATGCATCCATTCATACTCATATGTGTAAGTATGTGTATTTGTGTAAGTATATGGATATTTGTATTCACATGTGCATATACATGCAAACATGTAAATGTGTGTATATTTAAGTAGGTGAGTATGCATTTATGTGTATATATGTCACTGTGGAGCATGTGAGTATACTGTGGGTATTTGTTTATGTGCCTATGCACACGTACATGCATATGCATAAGTGTGTGTGTGCACACACATCTCAGTATGTATATGCACATGAATACACTTGTGAGTGCATAATTTGAATTCCTGGGACTGGGAATCCCAGAGACTAGAATATGTAGAAAAAGTTTCTAAGAATGAAATGAATTTAAGACAAAAATTACAAGGATATGATTCCATCCACTTTTTTCATTGAGCAAATGGAATAAAAGTAGCTAAGATCTGAACTCACCAAAATGGCCTTGAACGCCAGCCCATCTCTGGTATCTTATCACACAGGCTGGGACGCTGGTTCACTACCTGTAAAAGGAGAAAATAATCGCATGTGAAATTGATTCCCACCTTCATCACTTGCAACTTTAAGCAAGTCATTTAATCTCTTTTTGCCTCAGTTGCTTCATAGGACTGTGGACTGTTATGAGTTAAATGAATTAATGTAAAACAAAATATCTGGTATATGATAAACATCATTTTTAGTATTATTCCTAACTTTGAAACATTATTAGTTTGGTTTTTTTTTCACTATGCTAGAGAAAAAATTAGAGAACTTTTATGTTACTAATCATTGAACCCAGGGGTTTTGCACTGAACTACACTTCACCCCCTTTAATTTTGAGGAAGGGTCTTACTAAGTCACTAAATTACTCAATTTAGACTGAAACTGGAGGTCCTCTTGCCTCAGTCTTTCAGAGTGCTGGGATTATAGGTGTGCATCAACACGCCCAATTTAAGACATAGCTTCTTTAGTATGCTAATTAGAAATATTTCTACTCCCAGGACTGTAGCCCAACATAATATCTAGTCTTTCTCCTCAAAATTCTTTCCCTATCCCTCAAGTTATTATGTCTGCCCAAACATTGTTTATAGATTCTGCCACTCCCCTCAGTTGTAGGTTTTTCAGTTTCTCTTAGCTTCTCCTCCAAAATACCTGGGTGTCACATAGCATCCATGCTTGAGGAGTCAGAATATAGCAATGAGTGGCCCACATTACTCCCATGGTTGTCCACAAGCCTTGCAAACTGGCAACCTCATCTCAGGATTTCTGATCCACAGTTGGCAGGGTTCTAAGTGCAGGAGGCACCAATCTACCCAAACAAAATATGCCATCTACTTCCTCCTTCAGAACTCAGAGACCATCCTTTGATGCACAGAAAGAAGGTCCCTGCCCCATTCTCTGCCTGAATCCTACATGTGCTGCCTTCTTTTCTGATCCAGAATCAGGATAAGCAGGATCATGAACTCTTTAGGAAACACCTTCCTTCCACCAGATAGCAGAGTCTGATCACCAGGGACAAACAGGACAGTTGCTGTCTTACATTTACCTATCACTATCTGAGTTATCCAATCTTAAACAGCACTTGTTGAGAACATCAGGAGCCTAGAATAAATCCATGTTCAGGACGAGCAGTTCCTCAACAGCAGTCAGGAGAAAGATACACCTAACTGTCATCAAAAAGCCAACTTCTTGGATCAGGAGAGCAACCCCTGGTGTATGTTTTACTGATATATAACTAAAGAGACTCAGCAGCAATTTTCCAGAGAATACTTACTGTTCCCAAAATACAAAAAGCAGACATCATTGGTGATCCCACAATTTCTGTCTTCAGAAGAGAGAAAAACATTAAGTTTCCTCTTCCACACATATCCCACCCACAAGGATGTAGTCAAGGCAAAAAAAGTGTGTTTTCTGAACTTTACGGAGGCATGAAAACATTAGTCATAATTCACATGCTAGAGCCACAATCTTTCCATCTGTAAAAATGGGGATAATAATAGCTGCCATGAAAGTCATTCTGAGAATCAGATAGGACTAGGTGTGAAGCAATCCTACACAGAGTTTAGGCACCATTCATGATTTCTCAGTTCTGGCAGAAATTGTTTGTGTGACTGAGTTGATATTGTCAACTTTCTTCCTTTCTCACCATGAAGTAAGGTTTTTTAAAACTGGTACTCTATCCATCCACTCCTAGGACACCCTCCTAGGTGTTCTCTGTAATTGCATATTACTGACACTTCATGGTTAGGTTCTGGTTCCTCCATGGATTCCTGACCAGCATGGAAATTGTACTGCTCAGTGTCTATAGTTCTTTAGTAGTTATTGGATAGCATCTAAATTGTTCACCAGCTCTTTTAGGTGGTATTCTTGACTCCGTAACCAATGCAAGAGTTCCTGAAAGAAAACCATTGTATTTCATTCTATCTCATTGAGGGAGGTCTAAGTTGTAACAGAAAGAGTATGGAAGTTTATTTCAAAAAATATTGCATTATTTCAAATTCTGTTTTGGCCACTTGTTAGTGGTAGTAGTTTGAGCGAGATACTTAGGGTTTTTGAGCACCTTTTCTTCTTTATATCAGATCTGTGTGTGAAGAGCAAACATGAAAGAACTTAGAAAGTCACGTATGCCTCTTCCTCTGCAAGAAGCAGCAGCAAAGCAATGCAAGGGAAACATCATTCGAGTGAGAACCTCTGTTCACGTAAGTACGCATGGGCTGGCAGAAGGTGTGAAGCAGACTGTAGCTCCATGGAGTCCACCCCTCACTCGGATACCTTGGAGTGTACTAGACCCTGAAGAAGGTAAGATTGATTTCTGAAAGGTGCAGAAAACATTTGGGGAGAGGCTAAGACCACAACATAAATACACTGACATTAAAAAGTAGGAAAAAAATGTTTCAAGGGACACTATGTCTGCCCAAACATTGTTTATAGATTCTGCCACTCCCCTCAGTTGTAGGTTTTTCAGTTTCTCCTTAGCTTCTCCCCAAAATACCTGGTTGTCACATAGGATCCATGCTTGAGGAGTCAGAATATAGCAACCAGTGGCCCACATTACTCCCATGGGTACCACAAGAGACAGGGTAGGGCCTCAGACAGGAACATAGCCGAAGGAAAGAAGGAATCTGAGGAGTGATCTAGGTTGAACATAAAAGTCTGGGTGCTTGTGGAGGAGCCTGGTTCAAGCACAGTAGGAGTCTGAGACCCAGAGCCCTTCAGCATCTCACCACAGTAGCAGTCAACAGTCCATGGGAACTAAGCCATTCTAAGCACGGACTTTCTTGCAGTATTATGGACATCAAAGCAGTTATCAAGTTGTCATAAAGCATCTGCACACCTGGGATGACTCACTGTCTTTGTAGGGCAGCACCTGGAGTGTTGTACAACCAGATTGATCTGCTTTTCCATTCCCTAACTACAAGGCTTCTGCAGCCAAGGCTCACCATGTTAGACTTGGAACAGTTAGCAAATTAGGACACTGGTGCCTCAAGAGGAAGCCATCATCTCATCTGCAGTCAAGGTAGACAGATGCTACAGCAACAATTCAAACAGTTTATGAAGCATCCATGTGTTTGTGCCCCATGTGGGTGGTACCAGTCATCCCAGGAGAATGAATTTAGCAGCCTACCTTGTAACTGGCTGTGAGAACTGAAGGAAATAACAAATGTCAGAACCCAGTGTATGTTTATTCTCTCTTTATCACCTTCCTTATTTCCAGAGTGTCCCAGACTGCATCTTACACTTTGGGAAACCTCAGGCACTTTTGTGCAGTAAGTGATAAATATTAAAGCTGAAGTCTGAGGAGGAAGAAAATAGTGTATTTTCTTGCTCAGCGTCAAAGAAAGTCAGGGTTCAAAAGGACTTCAGACATCAGGTCATAAAGTCATTGGCCTTGCACATGTGGAAACATGTGCAAAGCAGCTGAAAAGACTACCTAGGTCTGGTGATGAACAGGCTCATTCATAGATGGGTCTCCTCACGGCCCACTGCATCACTGCGGAGCCAAAAACTTCTTCCTCCTCTCATTCATCAGACACCCAGTTTCAGCTTTGAATTGGTGCTCCAGGACAGAGCACCAGCACATTTTCTACCTGCCCAACACATGACTACACAAACACACTAAATAGCTACCCCTGCTGAACTATTCCTTAAGAACATTTCTGTGGGCCCAAGATCATAGAAAATGGGAACTAAGAACAGGTGGGAGCTATATTTCACAGTTTATCAAAGCTACAACCACTGGCACCTCATTTTTTATAATAAAAGTGTTTTTTGTGTAGACTACAAATATGTTTGTGGGAAAAAGACGAAAAGATAAAATATCTCATAATCCTGTAGCTAGGGAGATAGGCGATATTACAAATAAATATCAACACTGACCTTGGATGACTCCAAATGTCTTTTTATCTGCTCCCTTTCAAAGAAACTGTTCTGAACTAATAGAGAAAGTCATGTAACCATTGCAGATGGGTGCCACTGTGTATTAATGATCATTAGGCTTTGCTTTATTAGAATGTGCCCCTCATCTGTGTGTCAGGAACTTGATCCCCAGCGGAGCAGTGTTAGGAGGTGAGATCTATTAAGAGGTGATTAGTAAACGAACGCCCTCACCACACGCTTGTGTCTTGCTCTTGAACTTCTCAGTCTTCAAATTAAGACATGCTAAAGTAGGCTTTGTCCATATTTTGGAATCTGGAACACAGTAAAACAAGGCACTGGCATCATCTCCAAGTGGACACTAGTTGGCCATTAATAAACATTCATCACTTCACTGAGCTGGTGTTTTGGCTTGTGTCAGGATGCTCCCCCAAAAACCTCATGCAGTGATATGTGGGGCTTTTCAGGGGTGGCTGGCTCTAGACTGTGTGATGCCAGGACTAAGTACATAATGTTGGGATCAAGGGTGTGTGATTACCAAGTCAGCCCACTGATTGGATTGACATAGTTCTGAGAGTGGATAACAGGAAGGCCCACCCAGGGTGTGAATATAAAGGACAGAGAGAGGGTTGCTGTGTTCACCTTTTGCTTGCCACTATGATGCCCCTCTGCAATGCCACTCTGCCTTGAAGCCAGTAGACAATGGACCACAACCTCTACAAACTGTGATCCAAAGGAGTTTTCCTCCTTTAACTTCGTGTATTAGGTATTTTGTCTCAGCAAGAAGAAAAGTAACAAAGGCAGCTGGTCAGTTCAGGAGGAGTCAATATTAGACTTGATATATCCAATGGCTGTACGTCCAGTGAGGAACCTTCACAATATAAAATGGGGCAGCTCTTAGGCCGAAAGAAGTTGTGTGGTCCCGTATACACTGAGAATGCAAGTGCTGACAGAAACATAAGGAAGATAAACACATATCAATTCACTAAAGACAAATCAATACCTATCAGAGTACAAGGAGTCCTCTACAAACAAGCTCTCACCAAGTAGCTGGTTGGTTGCCTATGGAATGATGCCTTATCAAGAACTCAAAGTTTGTATCTGAAGCTTGCAAGTCTTATTAAGCAGCAACAAACCCTAAAAAGGCTTTGGTGAGTATTGGCCCCCACTGTTAGATCCATGCAAAGTCAATGTACAACTCATTCTCTTAGGATCTGGACATTAGGCTAGCTCAAAACAGAAGACAAAGCTGACATTCCAGGGCAAGTCCTGCTGGCTTGGGGTTTGAGTGCCTACTCTGTGGTGAATGTGTTCTGGTGGGTACAATGAAAAACACAATGATCAACATATAGTGTGCCCATGACCATTGCCCACCTCTTTGCCAAACTTCCTTGTCTCAGATCTAACCATGCTCCATTTAGACTTCAGCTCAACCAGCCTGCCATTATCTCTTGCTAGGAATTTTCACTGTTGTTTAAGCCCCAAATTCTTTTACACCAAGTGTGTTCATCTGTCTACACTTCCATAACTAAATGGCTCAGACTGGTGGCTTAAACAATGGGCACTTACTTCACATTGTTCTTAGGGCTGGAAGTCCATGATTAGGGTACCATTATGTCTAGGTTCTAGTGAGGACCCACTTCCTGGCTTACAGACAACCACCTTCTCACTATGTCCTCAGAGGGCCTCTTTCATGTGCATGTGAGAAAAGAGGAAAGAAAGCTCTCTGATCTCTCTTCTAATAAGAGAAATAATTCCATCATAAGAGCCCCACCTCTATCATTTCATCCAGGCCAGATTATCTCTCATCTTTAAATACAATCACATAACTCCTAGGGCTTCAAAACAAGGGAGTTACAAGCATTCAATCCATGACACTAAGTTAATGTACTATGAGCACTTCACCTTCCGGAATGATTTCCTCTCAGTATCCTATTTCAGAGAATTTTCAAATCACTTTTAACATTCAATTTCAAGTAACACCACAACATTGCCTGACCCTATCTACGAACCTGCCAGAGTGGTTTTATCCTTCATCAATTTGTTGTTGTAAGGAACAGTTGATGAATAGGGTCACGGTCTTCGTGCAACACTTTAGGTGGTAAGGATCTGGACTGTCTACAGGTACAAACTCCACATAGTGAATGTGATCATTCTGTATACCTAAAAGTGTATCCATAAACATAATTTAAAAAGATGGATTCCTCATGTGCTCACCTGCTCTCATGACTATGTGGTCTGACAGCTCATTGTGGGCTACTCCTTGCTCCATCATGCCTGTTGGTCAAGATCTCAGTCTCCTTCTAAGTTCAGAATTCCATCAGGCACTGCTTTTCCTGAAGTCAGTAGGTCTGTCTATGCATGACTATATATAGAATAGACGTTGAAGTCTGCTACCTGATGGGACTACCAGGAGATTCTACACAAAATCTTTGTCCACTATGGCTGTCTCTGGTAATTTATTGTCAGTCATCTGTGCTCCATATTTGCTGAGCCCAAGTGCCTGGGACACTCACCCGGAAGCCTGTTCACTGGCCATATGGATGTCTTATGTCTGGAAAGAGGGTGAATTCTATATTCAGCTGTATGAGTTACGTGCTGAAGATTCAGCAGAAGTCTTCACATTGATCTGTGTCTAAGGTCTGTCTTTTAATCACAATTCCTGTCCAAGATCCAAGCTTTATAGCTAGAGTCAAATAAGACAGGTGACAATATGTGCATTTGCAGGACAACAGATTGTGTGGAAGAAGTGATGCCAGGCCATCTATCAGTAAGTGTGTCATTCCAAGGAGGAGACCAGCTCTACAGGTCAGAAAACTGCAATGGATTTGACTATGTCTATTTGATTGCATGTAACTAAAGACCCCAGATTTTCATATCCAGTTTGCTAACAGGGACTGGGAGGCTCTTACCCCTTGCAGTGGAGCCCACAGGGGAAGCCACGGTCATCTTTTAGCAAGCAAATCACTCTCACTGTGATTCAGTTAAAGTCTACCCTTGGCACCGCCATAAAGGAATTTAACAGAAAAGGTGATTAAAACTGATAATCAGTTGACTTAGGACAAGTAGCAACTCACTGAGATCCTTTCACAAAATAAAACTGTTGAAAAAAGGCCTGGAGATGTGGCTTAGTGTGAAGGTGTGTGCGTGTGTGTGTGTGTGTGTGTGTGAGAGAGAGAGAGAGAGAGAGAGAGAGAGAGAGAGAGAGAGAGAGAGAGAAGGAAAGAAGGCAAGAGAGGGAGGGAGGGAGAGACATAGAGAGAGGAAGAGACACAGAGAGACAGAGACAGAGACAGAGACAAAGGCAGACAGAAACTACCCTTAGAGGACCAGAATTCATTGTCTATGAAGACTTTAAAAGAAAGTTTAGATCTCCCCTGCATTCAAACCGTCCACATGTATACAAGAAAGCCCAGCTGTGTCTGTGAGGTTTGTGCCTGATTATCATCTCCCCTCTACCTTCCCAACTGCCTGTGCTAGGAACACCAAGCTTGCTTCAAAAGCTCCACTGTTGCACAAGCCAGTTCTGTGTAATACTGGGTTGCTTTGATATAGGAATGAAACAGAAAGGCCATTGTCAAGAAAGATCAGTTAATCAAAGATGTTGAACTGAATATCAAAAGAAAAAATTACGTTTATATGTATATAGAGCAGCAGGAGGTAGTTGATGCTTCCAGGCTGAACCTGAACCAAGCCCCCTGTAGTGCACACTCTTTGTCCCCACTCAACTGAATTTCCTTGCCAATACTATTTGCCCACCTTCAGTTTCTATGTGTTACTGATGCTTGCCACCAGTCTTTCTTCAGAGGATGATCCTTAGGCTATCATAACCAACACATCTATAACAAAAATAAATGTCTAAGAGTATATCCCCTGAGGTAGTCAGTAATCAATGGTGGGCTGGTGATTGGCTTTCTTTGAGGTTCAGCTTTCTCTGAGGTGCAACGCATGACCTGGAGCTCCTCACAGCTCACACTAAGCTTGATATGTGCCTGAGCCCAGCTATCTTCTTCCACATCCCTGTGATGCTCCCCCAGACTCTTGCCAGGTCCTTGGTGCCTTTGCTTAGACATCTATTGCACTCAGATCCTTGACTTGGGTTCTGTCTGTGGAAGAACCTGACCTAAGAAGACTGTCCCACTGTAACACCCCACCAGTGCACATCTACACATGCTTTGTGGATTCAGAAAGCATCTGAAAATTTCAAAGCAACAGTGGATGCTTTGGACAAAATCAGTGACTTCCAAGATGCATTCAGAAGTGAAATTTTCCTTAGAACAATTATATATGAAACAGGTATAAGTCACATGTTCATCTAACAGATGGCAGGACCTAAAGCCTCTTTGGCCATATTCTCTAGACCCAGCAGCACCTCTCGGGGACTCATAGACTCACTGAAATACTACTGGAAAGTAAGCATGTAGGGAGGTTTCCATGATCCCTCCAGATTCAAATCTAATGATGTTTGATGGAGTTGTTAAATCACTTTGTTGTAGAAGAAAAATGCATAGAGCTTTTTTTCTCCTCATCTCAATGAGTGGCCACTACTTTCTTTCCCCACATCAGACCTGGTCCCTGGATGATTCCTAACCACTGTGCTCCACTATTAACTTCAGGAGGCCAGGCAAACTGCAATCATCTTCCCCTTTGTTGCGTTCTGGGGCCTCATGCATCATTCTGCCAAACGCAACCACAAATCATAGCAAAAAAAAATGCCCTCTGGAATTTGTAGTCTAAATTCATATATAACAAGCACCCCTTCCCTGCAACGATCTACCTTTCTCTGAGCAAGAATCTACCATCCCACCTTGCATTGACCAGCTCGCTTCCAAAAGTACTTGTAGTCTCAAAGAAAAGTAATTTAATCCACCAGTGAACTGTCATAGAATGACATTCAGAGAGGAGTGTAAATGATCAGATTCATCTTCACAAGCAGTAGTGACTGGATACTCAACCATTTATAAAATGACTCCACAGTCATTATTTCTTTTCCTACTTTCAGTCTGAATATTAGTGCCTGAAGTTCTTTGAAAATTCTGTACGTAAGCCTCAATAACCAAAAGCAGCATTTGGGATGTTTAGAAGAACTGACCTAGAATGGGAATCATGGGGAAGACATGGGCCAGAACAGACATGGTAGAAGACATTTGAGAAATAGGTGGTGAAGGGGTGGCATCGATCGAGTCATGCTCTTACTTCAAAAACCAGGGGTGCTGAAAAACCTCTCCCATTCTGACAGCTTACAGGAGCTGACACAGTGTGGCTTTAACATATTCAGCAGCTGGAGATCATGTGGCAGAAATGAATAAGCACAGAAAGAGAAATATTATACAGTGTCACTCATATGTAGCATTTTAAAAAGTTAGTCTCATAGAAGTTAAGAATAGAATAGCGCTTTCTAGAGACAGGGGAGTGTAGGAAGAATAGCAGGATGAGAGATGTTGGTCACCAGTACAAAGACACAATAAATGGAACAAATTCTATGGCAGAATGAGGGTATTTGAGTTTTAAAGATTACATGTATATTTCAAGATAGTCAGAAGAGACAATTTTGAATTTTGAAAAGTATGCTAATTATCTTAATTTTATTATTGCACAACATATGTATATATTGAAACAGCACATTATACCCAATAAATATCTACAACTATTTTGTCAATTAAATGTCTTTTCAAGTGAATGAAAACCATCTCTCTGGCTTGTGTGTTTGCCTGTAGAGTCACAAATAGGATATATGAAAAACAGCATATGCAGACACAAAAATTTAAGAGTTTGAATTTTACATCACTGTCAAGAAGAGTTTTAAAATGTTGGTGCATCACCAAGTTACAAGGAAGCCCACATTTGTTATGAACCGTGTTATGGTTTGAGTCTGGACGTCCCCCAAAGCCTCATGCAGCCATGGGGGCAGGCTTCTAGAGTTTGTGATCAATTCATGGTTCAATGTTGGGATTACGGGTGTGAGTGCTATATCCACCCTAGGATGGGCATGGCCTACAGATGATGTAAGGGACAGAAAGAGTCTTCTCTTGTGCTCCTCCCCTGTTGCTCTTTTTGCTTTTGCTGTCTCCTGCTGTCATGAACTGTTGCCCTTCTGCCATGTGCCAGCCTACCTTGGACCCAGTTGAGTATGGACTTAAACCTCCACAAACTATGAGCTAAATAAACCTTTCCTCCTTTAATTTTGCATGTCAGGTGTTTTGTTCCACCAACGAGAGAAAGGTAACCAAGCTAGACCAACGGTTGCATGGGGAGACGTAAGACAGCAGAGGGCACAGAAAACAAGCAGGAAAATATGCAGGTCTTAGAAGCAAAACTGAAACCTTCCAGCCTGCAAATCTTTCTCAAGACATCTTCAGGACCCTTCTAAGAGAGGATTATTATTTAACACTTGGAAGACACATTGAAAAAAACTAGTCTGAAGGAAAGGCTCTGGGGATTTGACAAAACAAAGCTCCATTATGTGCTGATGTAAGATCTAGAGGGTGTTGCTTAAAGTTTCTAAACCTTTCCTCCATCTCAAACAAAAACTGTCTTTGATGATGTCAAATAATAAAAAGATGTTTGTTACTTTA
This sequence comes from Dasyprocta punctata, assembly GCA_004363535.1. Taxonomy (NCBI): domain Eukaryota; kingdom Metazoa; phylum Chordata; class Mammalia; order Rodentia; family Dasyproctidae; genus Dasyprocta; species Dasyprocta punctata. The sequence goes on from RJWM01005567.1 coordinate 29,538, forward strand.
CCAATATAATTGTTTGGCAAAAATCAGGTTGTCAAAAATGTTTGTCCCTATATTAGTCAGCTCAGGCTGCCACAACAAAATATTATAGTCTGGCTAACTTAAACAGCAGATGTATTTCTCACAATTCTGGAGGCTGGGAAGTCTGAAGATCAAGGTGCCAGCTCATTCAGTTACTGGCGAGTGGCTTGCTTCTTTACACTGTGTCCTCAAATGGTGGAGAAGACAAACTTCCTTCCATTACTTATAAAGTCCTATTTTTTTTTGACTTGTTATGACTCAAAGACGCCAACTTCAAAGACCATCACATTGGTAGGTAGGACTTCACTGTCTAACTATTGGGAAGACACATTCAGCCCATAAATCTAAGGAATTCGTTTCATAGGAACCAAGGGGAAAGTAATTGGCAGAGAAAAACAGGGCAAGGTTGATCAGTCAGTACCTAGGTAGAGTTAAACAGGAATAGGAAGTTCTGGGTTCTCCTGCATAGTAGGATGACTATACATAGTAATAGTGTACTGTGTATTTCAGAAAAGATAGAAGAAATGATTTTTGATGTTTTCATGAAAAAGAAGTGATAGTATTTGAGAAGAGAGATGTTTATCTTGATTCAAAACCTTTCACAATATATATGCAACACAATTTTATGTGATACCTGACAAATATGAATATGTTTTATGAATCAGTTAAAAAATTAAGTTTATGTCGATCCCCCTTCTCACTGTCCTCTTATACATTATGATTTAAAACATATATACATACAAACGTATATATATATATATATATATATATATATATGATTTCTCACACAAAATGTCATCTGTGTGAGGCCTCTTTTCTACTTTCTGATGGCAAAGGATATGTGCTCAAACTGTACAGTTATTCACATAATTATTAAGTAAATTATTTTAATAAATTGTACATGTCTGATTATTTAACAAACAGTTGCTCAAATTTTCACTCACTCGAACACCACTGTCATCCCCATTTAGCAAAGACCTATTGGTTGACTGAATTTTTAAGTGACTGCATTCTTTCTATTGCATTTTTAGGCCCTGTGCTGCCACTAACTTATCTGTGTAGTTTTAGGCAAGTTGAAAAATCAGAGCCTTGATGTGCTACTGTAAAATAAATATTTAGCCAAATGGTCTTCCCTCCATCCTCCATTTCATTTCCAAATGTTTTGGTACACAGGGATGTTGGGAAGTGAAGGTGCAATGGAGTCTTCAAGTTGGAAATGAGTGGCTAGAACTCCTCACTATCATCCTAATGGCAACTAACACCCCCCTCCAAACCAACAGCTACTTGCAAAAGTCAAGCATTTCTGACAATAAGTCATAAAAAAGCACACATGCAGGTTCATTACCCATGGAAAAGTGTTGAAAAAGATAGCTCCCCAGTTATTAAAGAAAACTTACTTTGGCTTAGTCTAACCCATAAGCCCAAACAGAACTTCATTCTATCCTCTCATAGGTTCACCTCTATGACTTTCTTAGACTCACTTCCACTTCTGAGGGACAAGGCCAGCTCACCATTCCCTAGACCAGAAATACAAAGTTCTGGATAGCTGTTATAACTATGCCCTCCTTCTGCCCATGATACCCTTCAAAGTGCACAAAACTTTGGATGGCTCACCATTTCCTACTGCATTTAAAATGAACTCACTGCCTGCCTTTCATGGTTCTCCTTAGAATTCCCAAGAACCAGCTTATGGCAGGAAATAAGCCAATGAAGGGACAAATAGATTGGTAGAGTTTGGTCCCTGTACCCACAAAGTAAAAATTTTTAGTGAGGTCATGAAGAAATATACTCAACAAAGGCTGCTAGCACCTGGCTGTAACTGCTGCTGCAGAGGTAATACCTTGTGGCAAGCAGTGCAGCAGGAGGCAGAGTGACAAAAGGACTTTTCCCGACAATGTCATAGTGGTGGAGGCAGCAAGGTCACTTTGACCTCGCCTCGGGAAGAGAGTCATAGTAACTGAAGAATGGGTTCTAAGCATGCTTCATAGTTTCCTGCCATTTGGCTTCTGTTCATGCTCTTTCTTCTACCTGGAATCTATCCCCTCCCCTCTTTCCAGACATATCTTCTTCACTCAGATCCAAGAATGTCTACTTTCAGGAGCTTTCCCTAATGTACTCAGTGAGAATTAATATTTTCTTCCCAAGAGCTGACTTACAGCAGGCTCCAGTTCCCTCTGTTTAGCTCTCATTTTATTTTTCGTTCTGCTGCACTTAGTTGTTTACATGTGTAAGCTGGCTCCCTGCTTCATTCATCTCCTCAGCTCCTGCAGCCTTAAGTAGAATGCATTGTGTCTAGTGGGCAATCTATAAATAAACACTGAATTGAATTGTCCTCATAGTCAATGCTTGTTTATAGACAGTGACTGAGGTTCATTCTCACACAATGTATAGACAGAAATGTACATCATTCAAGATCTTACCTTTGGTGCCCAATAACCTCATTCTTTCTACACGTTTTTGCCACCTTCTTTTGTCTCTGCTCCATAAATCAACTCCCCTGTAAACTATGCTGCTTCAAAATGCACACTTTGTTCCTCATGATGGTTCTGTTTTTTCTTTAGCTGTAACTATCCTATATTTTGATTTTTCAATTATCTTTTCAAATATCACTAAAGGTTAGTTCTACTTAATTAGCATTTCTTTTGTTACCTGTATCATTCTTCCTTTGTTGAGGTCTAGATTTGTTTTTCTTCTTCCTATTTGCTTTATAGAACAACCCCTACATGTTCTGATAAAATTTTCTACAAAATAAACGTTTTTTAAACTGTATTTTGCTATGTTTTTTCTTATAAACAAATATAAAGAAGCAATATGCATTGTGCTGGTTAGGCTTAATTGTCATGTTGACCAGCTTCAGAGTTACCTAGGGACCAAGAAAAGCACACAGTTGGGTATTTTTGAGTGAGTCATAGAGACATGAACTTTGGTTTTACATGTGGTACCTGGATCCTTCCTGTCTGGTGTTATTCCCCTGCTCCATTTCCAAGATACTATGTTCACAATGTCTTCTCTGCCAAGCCTTTTGGTGATGATTTTTCTGTTGTAAAACTAGTAAACCATGAACTGAACCCTCTAAATCATAACAAAAATACATTCTTATTCCTTTAAGTAGTATATGTCAAATATTTGGTCTCATGAATGAAAATCTGACTAATGCAGTAACTCATTCTCATTGGTCCTTTCTAGATAGCAGATAATCCTCTGGAATGGGACTCCTCAATCCTAAGCAGTCCTTGGACTCCTCCCTTTTCCTCCCCAGAAGCCCCTACTTTGTGCACGTGAACTTGAACACTGAAGAGTCCTGGCTGACAATCCTCAACACACCTTGTTGTTGTGATTGGGTTACTGTCTATGTGCCCACAGACAGGAATTTTTCCTCAGTTTGTACCCTGTAGCTAAACTCACAGCCTGGAGTTTCTTGAAAACAGCTACAAATTGTCATATATTTATATGATTTTCTCTCATGGATCTATTTCTTTCATGTTTTTTAATCCCCACAACTACCTCTATTTCCTGTTCAAATTCTATGTTTGGATAAACCAAGTTAGTGTCATCCTTGGAAATTTTAACTGCTTCCCAATGTATTCACTACAGAACTGGTCTTCTGTTTGGGTTGGCTGTAGTTGATTACCCTAATAGGAAAAAATACATTCTCATTCACTCTCATCATCTATCTATCTGTCTGTCTTATCATTACTATTATTTAATATCTCCAGATAAAATGTATGTTTACACAAGCTTCATCATTAATGACTACTACTGTAAATGGTTGTATTACTTACACTTATTGGACAGTGTCGCAGCATACCCTTCCAGAATGTCAGACAGAGAGCCCCACCCTATATGGCTCTGGACTAAACTGGACTCAATTACTAACTCAGAGATGGCAGATCAACAGGGTATATTCGTAACCCTCCTCCTCAGTCTTATCAACAATGAGTTAGAGATGAATTTCTCTCCCCCTTCCTTCGCTCCCTTCTCATATCCCTCCAGCAAAATGTGGATATATATCACAGCAGCTACATTGTTAGGTGACCAACAAGGAGACACCCCATTCTCAGGCTTCTCACTGCCAGATCCCTAAGGAAGTCTATAAACACACATCATTTGATGTGGTCCTTGGCCTCCTTTGTCTAGTTTTTAATCCCTACCTTGTTTCCCTCTCACTGAATCTGGAAGATACCTTGACTCTGGCCTCATTTGCTATCTCCATCTTGGAGGAGAAATGACAAGGCTGTTCCTCCTCGAAGTCCTTTTTGTGTCTTTTTGTTCTTGAGGCTCTCCAAGACTCCACCTTTTTCTCCACCCACTCTCTTTATCTGAATTTCTGTATTGCTGTGACTTTAGGAGTCATAATAAATGTATGTATTTGTATGAACAGTATCCCCATAAAGCCATAAAACATATCCACCCTACCAGAAACTTCTCTCCTATTGTCTTGCACTGAATTCCTCCCCCTTCCCCAGAGGCAGCCCCTGTTCTGATTTCTAACATCACGGATTAGTCCTGGCTGTTGATGAACTTCATGTGAATGACATTACACAATATGCTTTATTAGGTGCCTGTCTTATTTTGCTCTGTATAATGTTTAAAGATTCATCCTATGTTGTTTAGAGTATTAGATTTTCTTTATTTTTATTCCTAAGTAGTGTTCCAGTGTAAAAACACAGCAAAGTTGAGTTTAAGCTCCACATAAGAAGCTTAAAAGTCATCAACTTCTGGCCTTATAATAAGAAAAAGCTTATCTGTAATAATCACTGATTTCTCTTGGATCCATAAGAACTGAGGGCCCAGGGAAACAGTCACCCAAAAGCTAGAGAAACAGGTGAGTATGGAAAGGCAAAGCTGGGACCTGCTTATTTAGTGCAGAAGGGGCTAAAGCCATACCTGGTAGGAGTGCGTAAGAGAGAATTTGGCAAATTCATGGCAGCCAAGCAAGACTAACCCAGGGTCTTAGGTGAGCTCCCACAATTTTTTGTGTTTTACTTTCAGAAATTGTATTAAATTTTCCTAGCAAAGAGCTGAGAAAGAGCACCTTTGATCCCACATGGAAAAAGAAAGATTAATTTTTGTACAACAGCCCGACTGCTCCATCCATAATAAAGTCCTGTTACAGGGGAGGAAAAACTTTGTCAGAACTTTGCCACACTTCAGTGGAAAAAAAAATCTCCTATTCCAGCCCTTTAGTCTTCCTGCCTCTCCTCAGCATGTGAAAAAAGCCAAGAATCACTCGTGAATATTGCATCCCAGAGGCCTGAGGCTTTATTTAGAAGGCTGAAGGAACATTTCCTCTCCCAGATTATAGCCAGTTAACAGGGCTACAGGATTATAAGAGTAGGGATACAGTTGCCAGAGCAGCAAGATGTAGAGTGTCTTGGAGGAGGAAGCCCAATGTCAACAATAAGACAAAAGCAAGGACACTAAAGGACTTTGGAGTCTTTGGCACCCCTGGATACTTCAAGCATTAAACACATCACAACTAGTAGTGCATGAACATAAAATTCTAATCTAAAAGGCTACTGAACTCATTTCTATCATGTGATACATTTTTGCCAGGCTTCAACAAAATACTACAAGGCCTGATGAATAAAAACCAAGAAAAAATACTCTGAAAAGACAAAGTAAGCATCAGCATCAGATATAACACAGATATTGAAATTGTCAGACAAATCTAGAATAACTATGATTACTATATTAAGTTCTCTAATTGAAAAAAAAAGAAGGTAACATGCAAAAACAATGTATTAATGTAACAGATAAATGGAAATACTAGAGACAATCAAACTAAAATGCTAGAATTTAAAAGCACTAAAGAGGCTAAGAGTGAAAAGGATAGGCTCATCAATGACTGGGAATTAATGAAGAGAGAATCAGTAGTCTTTTTACAGGTCCATAGAAACTTCCCGAAGTGAAGTACAAAGAGAAAAAACATGAGATAAAAAGAGAACAGAATAAATAAGAACTGTGGTAAAATGTAAAGTAATGCAACACCCATATAGTTGAAATATAAAAAGGAAATGAAAAAAATAAACCAGAAGTAATAGTTAAAGCAATATGCCAAGAACTGGGTGTGGTGGCACACACCTTTAATTCCCGCACTCGGGAGGCTGAGGTAGGAGGAGTATTGTGAGTTCGAGGCCTGCTTGGGCTACAACGTGAGTGCAAGGCCGGCCTGAGCTACATATTGTGACCCTGTCTCAAAAACTAGGGCCTGAAATTTGGCTCAGTGGCTTAAGAGCCTGCCTGGCAGGTGAGAGTTTGTGAGTTCGATCCCCAATGCAAAAACAAAACAAAACAAACAAACAAACAAACAAAAACAATATGCCAAGAGCTTTCCAAAACAAATTATCTCAAAACCATAGACTCCATACTGCTCATTTCCTTTCTTTGTAATCTTTCTCCCTCTCCTTCCCTTCCATCTTCCTCTAATTCCTCTTTCCCTCTTTTTATTCTTGTTGATATTATTAATCTTAGTTCATGTTTAAGACAAATAATGTCCACATCCATTGAGGTTACTAGGATCCTGTGCATGGCGTATCTTCACTCTAACTAGTTCCCTGGCCCCTCCTGCTTGCCCCTCACCCCTGGTTCTCTGGGTCCCTTCCCATTTGCAAGAGAGTGATCCCCTTGTCTCCTTCTATCCTTTCTTTATTTATATCTTAGCTTGTACTTTGCCTATTTAGCTGAAGGTTAAATATAGTATTCAAGCTTGTATGTCTGATTTATTTTACTCAACATTAAGAACATTGTAAAATGCATGTGTTGCAAGTATGAATGAATAAATATTTTTTAAAAACCTAAAAAAAACATAAACACAAGAGGCTCAAGGAATACCATACAGGATAAATACCAAAAACAAGTTAAATATAATAATACACATATATCTTACTTCTAACACAGTGGGAAAAAAAACCTGAAAGAAGACTAAAAGAGGAAGCAAACATATCTTACTTTATGCAGAACAAAGATAAGAACTACAGCATTTTCTCAGTAGAAACTATAGTAGCAAGAACAAAATGATGTGAGTGAAGTATTTATTATTATGAGAGAAAAATGCTAGTTTATATTTCAAAACTTGAAAAAAATATCCTTCACTACAATGGGAAAAATATGGACTTTCTCAGACAAAGACTGGGAAAATCACAGTCAGTAGATCTCCACAAGAAATGCTAAAGGAAAATTATATGAATCATAAACACAGGCATACATAAAAACAAGGAAGAATGTCAGAGAAGGAAAAAAAGTGTTTATGTTCATTTGACACAAAAGTTAACCTTTTGTTTAAAGTGATAAGAGCAACAATATACTGGATGATTAGTGCACATAAGCAACTGAGATGAAGGACAGCAGAGCCATAAGTAAAAGGGGAAGGGTTTAGGAATACTCTGTCATAAGGAACTCACACTACACTGGAAGCAGGGTTGTGTCCTTCAAAGATGAATTTAGATTAGCTGAAATGTGTATTATGACCCTTAAATAAATCAAGGAAATTTTTCAAGAATTAAAATTGAGCCGGGCGTGGTGGCGCATGCCTTTAATCCCAGCACTCGGGAGGCTGAGGTAAGCAGAGCGTTGTGAGTTCGAGGCCGGCTTGGGCTACAACGCGAGCGCAAGGCCGGCCTGAGCTACATAGTGCGACCCTGTCTCAAAAAACAAGGGCCGGGAGTTTGGCTCAGTGCCTTAAGCGCCTGCCCTGGCAGCCGCGAGGTTGTGAGTTCAATCCCCGGTGCCGCAAAAAAAAAAAAAAAAAAAAGAATTAAAATTGATATGTAATAAAAGAAAAGATAAAATCAAATTGTATAAAATGCTTATTTAAAAACTAAGATCACGGCAAGACCCTAGCACCATATTCTGAAGGTGTGTCCCAGCTAGCCACACGTGATCTGGAGGTTCTGAACTCCACCTATCAAGGCACAAGGCCCTGGCGCCAAATCTGGGGGTGCATCCTGGCGAGTGGCACTGGTCCCGGAGGTTCTGAACTTTGCCCAGCCAGGGGTGGAGCCCAGCTAGCTGCATGGAAGATCCAAGATCTACCCAGCTGAGAATCCCAGTGCAATCCAAAGGGAGGGTGCCTGGCCAATCACACAGGTCCCAGAGGAAAATGACAAAATGAAAAAGCAAGATGTAGTCTCAGTCCTCCAGCCCACCAAGAACAAACCCAGGAAATATTGCAATGGAAGACTCTGGAAACTGCACAACAGAACTTTCTGAAATGTTAGCAACTGAAGTAAAAGAAATAACTCTATGAAGCTATAGAGGAAATCAGACCAGAAATTATCTCCCAGATTAAAAAGAAAAGAAATGAAATGAAATGACAAACATTATGAAAGAAATATTGAGTGCATTTAAAGATCTAGATAAAAAATAGAGGAACATAAGAAAATGATGGAAACCTTGAATGAACACTATAAGACAGAATGCACAAAACAGATTCAAAGGGAAATTCGGGAAATTTAAAATCCCATTGAAAGTTGGCAAAATCGCTTGAATAAAGCTGAAGATAGAGTCTTAGACCCTGAAGAAATCATGGAAGCTTATAACCATGAAAGAAAAGATCTCTTAAAAATAACAAGGAATGAGGAAACAACAATTCAACAACTGCAAGATGATGCAAAGAGAAACAATATAAAACTGATAGGTGTCAACGAAAAAGCAGAGGTGTCAACTCAAATGACATAAGACTATTTACAGAAAAACTAGCAGAAAATATTCTAAGCACAGGAAAAGGATCTGATATGAAGATAAGTGAGGCATATACAACCCCATTTAGCCATAACCAAAATAGATTTTTGCTCAGACATATAATACTTAGGCTCTCAGAATTTCAGCACAGAAACAGAACACTAAAGGCTGTCAAAGAAAAGAAACAGGTCACCTATAAAGGAAAACCTAGTAGAATCATGGCACACTTCTCAACACAAACCTTCAAGTCAAGAAGGTCTTGGAGTGAAGTATTTCAAGTCCTGAAAGAAAACAACTTCCAACCCAGAGTGATGTACTCTGCGAAACTATCTTTGAAAATTGATGGAGGAGTTCGAGGCAGGCTTGGGCTACAACGCGAGCACACGGTCAGCCTGAGCTACACAGTGCGACCCTGCCTCAAAAAATCAGGGCCAGGAGTTTGGCTCAGCAGCTTGCCCACCTGTCAGGCAGGTGTGAGTTTGTGAGTTCAATCCCCGGTGCCACGAAAAAAAAAAAAAAGGAAAAAAAAGAAATTGATGGAGAAAAAAAGACACTTTCATGACAAAGAGCAACTGAGGAAATTCATGAACAAAAAACTAACACCACATAGAGTACTGAAAGACACTCTAGAAAGAGATAAAGATAACTACAATTCTTAGCCAGGCATGATGGTGCACACCTGTAATCCCAACAGCCTCAAGAGGCTGAGGCAGGAGGACCCTTGCAAGTTCTAGAACATCATGGGGTACAAAGTGAACTCAAGACCATCCAGAATGGAATAGAAAGACCCTGTCTCAAAAAGACAAAAAAAGAATGATAACTACAATTTCAAGAACAACAGCAGAAGGAAACCATTAAGCAGAGCAAGCAATTAAACAGAGAAAAAAAATAGAGAACCAACAAGAGAAAGATAACATGACAAAGATAGGTCAGTACATGTCACTTATATCCATCAATGTAGAGGGTCTCAACTCAGCAATAAAAAGAAACAGACTGGCAGAGTGGACTAAGAAACAAAATCCAACAATATACTATGTACAAGAAACACATTTAACTGAAAAGGAAATTCGTAGACTAAAAGTCAAAGGATGGAAAACAATACTCTATGCCACAGGAACCCAGAAAAAAGCAGGGGTAGCTAATCTGTTTGCAGACAATGCGAACTTCAAACTAAGAATGATAGAAAGAGATAAAGAAGGTCACTACATACTTGTTAGGGGGAAATAGAAGAGGAAGAGATTATGATCATAAATATATATATGCAACAAATATGGGAGCACCCAGCTATGTAAGACAAATCTTAATAGACATGAAAAATCAAATAAGCAATAAAACAGGTATAATGGGAGAACATAATACCATATTGTCACAAAGAGATCAACCAAACAAAAAGTCAGCAAAGAAATAACAGAACTAAATCAAACTTGTGAACAAATGGACCTAGAAAATGTGTTCAGAGTGTTCTACCTATCAACATCAGAATGCATATTTGTTTTTCTGCACATGGGTCATTCTCTAAAATAGATAATATACTAGCCCATAAAATGTGCTCAACTAAATGTGAAGGAATTGAAATAATTCCATGCACATTATCTGATCATAGCACAATAAAATTGGAAATTAATGACAAAAAAACACCACGAGAACTCCATAAACACATGGAAATTAAATAACACTCTCCTAAACAATCAGTGGGTCACAGAAGAATTTAAAGAAGAAATTAAATAATATCTACAATCAAACAAAAATGCAAATAAAAATTACCAGAACCTGTGGGATACAATGAAAGCAGTCCTCAGAGGGAAATTACAGCACTAAGCTCCCACATCAGAAAACGTGCAAAGAATACACTTAAACACCTAATGCTGCACCTCAAACTTTTAGAAAAAGAAGAGCAAGTCAAGCGCAAAGCCCACAGAAAGGATGAAATTTTAAAGATCAGAGCAGAAATGAATGCAATAGAGACTAAGAAAACAATACAAAGAATTAAAGAATCAAAGAGTGGGTTCTTTGAAAGAATAAATAAAATTGATAAGCCCCTAGTCAATCTTATCAAAAGAAAAAAGAAAAACTCAAATCCACACAATAAGAAATAAAAAGAATGAAATTACTACAGACCCTGTTGAAATACAGAAGATCATCAATACCTATTTTGAAAAGCTTTACTGGCATAGGTTTGATAACACAGAAAAACTGGACAGATTCCTAGAAACATATGAACTACCAAAACTGGATCAAGAAGATGTAAGACTGCTGAATGACCGAGTTTTAGCTAATGAAATTGAAAATATAATTGGAACCTTATCAACAAAGAAAAGCCCAGGTCCTGATGGATTCACTGCTCAATTCTACAAGAAATTTAGGGAGGGCTTAATGCCAACATTCCTCAAACTCGTCAACGAAATTGAAAGGAAAGCAAGTCTCCCTAACTCATTTCTGGAAACAAGTATTACCCTAATACCAAAACCAGAGAAAGACCCAACCAAAAAAAGGAGAATTACAGGCCAATCTTCCTAATGAACATAGATGCAAAAATCTTCAATACAATACTGGCAAATACAGTTCAACAAATCATCAAGAAAATTATACAGCATGATCAAGTGGGATTCATTCCAGGAATGCAGGGATGGTTCTACATACACGAATCAATAAAGATAATACACCATATCAGCAGAGTGAAAGACAAGAATCACATGATCATCTCAACAGATGCAGAAAAAGCTTTTGACAAAATTCAATACTCATTCATGATAAAAACACTGCAGAAAATCAGAATAGATCATCTTTCACTCAATCTGATAAAAGCCATATATCAGAAACCAACAGTCAGTGTCTTACTAAATGGAAAAAACTGAAAACTTTTGACCTAAAATCAGGAACAAGACAAGGATGTGCATTATCAACACTCCTATTTAATATAGTTCTGGAAACATTAACCAGAGCAATTAGACAAGAGAGAGAAATAAAAGGAATGTGGATAGGAAAGAAAGAAGTTAAATTATTATTATTTGCAGATGATATGATACTCAACATAGAAGACTCCCAAAAATTCATTGAAAGACTTTCAGATGTAATAAGCAAATTCAGTAATGTTGCTGGATACAAGGTCAACACTCAAAACTCAACAGAATTCTCATACACAAACAACAAAGTCACTGAGAGAGAAAGAAGGGAAACCACACCCACCACTATAACATCCAAAAAACTGAAATACTTAGGAATCAATCTAACAAAGGAAGCAAAAGATCTATACAGTGAAAATTACATTACTCTGAAAAAGGAAATTGAAGACGATTTCAGAAAATGGAAAGATATTCCCTGTTCATGGATACGAAGAACAAACATTGTGAAAATGACCATTCTCTTAAAACTATTATACAGATTTAATGCAATTCCAATCAGAATACCACTTGCATTCCTCACAGAGATGGAGAAGGCATACCTGAAATTCATATGGAACTAGAAGAGACCTAGAACAGCAAATGCAATTCTGGGCAACAAAGGTAAGTCAGGAGGCATCACAATCACTGACTTGAAATTATATTACAAAGCTATTGTGATAAAATCAGCATGGTACTGGAATAAAAGCAGACCTGAATATCAGTGGAATAGATTAGAAGATACAGCCACAACTACAAACACATTCAGCCACCTCATCTTTGACAAAAGGGCCAAACATGTACACTGGAAGAAAGATGGCCTCTTTAATAAGTGGTGCTGGAAAAACTGGCTTTCCATATGCCATAAACTAAAACTAGATCCATGTCTATCACCATGAACTAAACTAAAGTCAAAATGGATCAAAGATTGGACTATTAAAACAGAGACACTAAATCTACTGTAAAACAAAGTAGGTAAAAATCTTGACAAGATAGGAGTAGGCAGACAGATCATGAACAAAAATCAAATTGCACGGGAAATACTTCCCAGAATCAACAACTGGGATCCCATCTTATTAAGCAGTTTTTGCATGTCAAAGAAATCTTCAACAGAGTGAAAAGAAAACTCAGGAATTGGGAAAATATCTTAGCAAACTGTCCCTCAGACAAAGGACTTCTATCTACAACATATAAAGAATTTTAAAATATCAAACCCTGAAAATTCAAGGACCCAATCCAAAAATCGGCATGAGATGAATACACACTTCTCAGAGGAAGAAATAAAAATGGCAGATAAATATATGAAAAAATGTTCAATATCAATGGTCATTCGGGAAATACAAGTTAGAACAACACTGAGATCCCATCTCACCCCAGAAAGAATGGTCAAGATTTAAAAAATCAACCAATAACAAATGCTGGAAGGACTGTGGGGAAAAAGGAACTCTTCTCCACTGTTGGTGGGAGTGTAAACTGGTGCAACCACTGTGGAGATCAATATAGAGTTTCCTCAAGAAGCTAGGATTAGAGATTCCATTTGACACAGCTATCCCACTTCTGGGTATTTTCCCTGAAGAACTGAAAACATCATATCACAGTGATTTCGTGCACCCATGTGTGTAGCAACACAATTTGTAATAGTGAAATCTTGGAAACAACCCAAGTGCCCATCAATCAAGGAATGGATAAAAAAGATGTGGTATTTTTATACAATGGAGTACTGCTCAGCTATCAAGAAAGATTGCATCGAGACTTTTATGAGTAAATGGACATGACTGGAGACCATACTCATAAGTGAAATAAATCAAACTCATATATGTGAGTACTGCATTGTTTCCCTAGTGCTAGAAACCGAAAAAGTATGTATGATCCAAAAAACTACTGTGCAAGGGTAAGGAACTGCTCACAGAGGAAAAGTAATTGGGATAAGGAAAAGGAGGATAAAAGGAAGGGAAAAGGAGAAAGGCATAAATTTGTATATATATATATATATATATATATATATATATGATAGCTAAAATCAATATACTACTAAATGTATTAGTTTTAGGAAAGAACAGTTAATACTCATATGATTATATCAATTTTGCATGTCTGTATCTGTTAATGTAAACAATCCTTTTGAAGGTAATGATATGCAATATTACAACCATTGTCAAATTCCTATCATCTTGTTTTGTAAACCTATACTGTTATTATATTGGATTTGTTTTTGTTGTTTGTTTATCTCTTTTGATTTTTTGTTTTTCTTTTCTGTGTCTTTTTTCTCTTAAATTAAAAAGATCTGTTTTTTCATTAAATACTATGCTTTAAATTTTATCAATTAACAATATGTAGAAGTGTGATTTTTCTCTTGCTATGTAAACCCTATATACAATATCTCTGATATTGCCTCTGAGCCTAAAAAGACTAAAAGATTTATTTTCTAGACCTTCTTACAACCTTTTTATTGATTCATAGTCCAAAACAATCTGTGATTCACAGTACATGGTTGGTACATTTTTGCTGAATGAAGATTCAAGAAAAAGAATGTAAAAATTTGTCTAACATGCTGTCATACTCAGTTTTCTGATGCTGTTACAGAATACTTGTGACCTGATAATTTATAAAGAACAGAGGTTTATTTGGCTCACAGAACTTGAGGTTAAATCCAAGATAGAGGGGCTGCCTGCATAGAGTGATTATCACACGGCACAAAAAGGCAAGTGAAATAAATCAGGTGCACATGTGAAAACATCATATTGTCTCCCTAGCGTGAGAAGCTGAAACAATATATGCACATGTATACATATATATATATATGTGTGTGTGTGTGTGTGTGTGTGTGTATGATGCACAATGTATATACCATTGCTACCCCCTAATTATTGTGCTTTGAAATTTTTTTCTCTTTAACATAAAATAGATTTGAAAGGAAAAATAAATAAATAAATAAACAAAATGAGCAAAAGAAAAAAGTATGACAGAGAGTCCCTATTTTATAACTAACCCACTCCCCAATGACCTGAATGTATTAATCAGAGCAGAACACATGATTCAGTCACCTCTTTTTAAGGCCCCAACCTCACCTGTCAACACTATCACAGTGGTAATTAAATTTCAAGATGGCCTTTGAAGGAGATGCTCAAACCATAGAACATGCCTTAGTAGTTTAGTGGTAACTGAATTCAGGGATCTGTACCCCAGTCATGGGCAGCATGCTACCTCCACCATACACAGAACAAAGATGCATTCAGTATATTTTTCCATCAGCAAAACCACCACATTCAGACACTTACGTTGCTCTGATTATCAAAAGCAGATTGATAAACTCCAAGGATATTGTGTGCATTTTCCAATCTGATAGAAAACAAATAAACATGGAATTTAAAATGTAGAATAAATAATTATTTAGAGAAAATTTGAGTAAGAGGAACATGCAACGTTTCTATTTTTGGTAATAATTCCTATAAGAATGTGGTACAAGTCCAGACTGACCCTTTCTCTAAATGACCTTGAAATGCCCAGTAGGCAAAAAGTATTCATTCTGCAGTCCCTGAAACAGACCTGTTTTTAAAATTACAATACCGTGCTTAGAAGATTTTCTCTTATGTCTAACTTTTCTATTAGTACATGATCCTGAAGGGCAGTGACAGACTGCATCCATGCCTAAGTCTCCAGGACCACAGCAGGCCTTCCCCTTGTAGAAATGAGTTGATCCCTGCAGAATGATGTGCAATGGTTAGCATTAAAGGACCAACTTCATGGTGAAGGGGAAAAACAAGCCCAAAACCTGTTCCAAATCAGGAAATCCATGACATCTCACAGAAGTTTACTTCTGTGTGGGTTCCCCAGTTCTCTAAGCCTTCTTATCATTTAGAATTTATGTCTATCAATATTTTCCTCCTACCTTTCATGTTTATAATATTGCTTTCCTGCAGTGACTTTAAAAGCATGGGCATTTAGGTACCAATGGAAAGACCTCAAAGTTCACAAAGTAAAAATATAAATAGCCAATAATTATAGTCATCCCTTGCTATCCACAAGAATTAGTATCAAAATCCGAAGAGGCCCAATTTCCTTATATAAAGAGATAAAGTATTGACATAGAGCCGATGAACATTTTCCCCTATATTTCGATCATTCTGTCTTACTTGCATATCCAACACAATGTAAAATTATATGTAAATAACTGCAATAATCTATTATTTAGGAAATAATGTCAAGAAAATTGCACACTTTCAGTACTGAAGAAACTTTTTACAAATGCTTCAATCTATAGTTGGTTCAATCGATGGATATAGGATCCAAGGATATGAAGAACTGACTGTACATGGTAACTGTTAACTAGGTTAATTACAAAAATGTCATTTCTGAAACAATATTAAAAAACCATTTTTCTGTATTAATGATCAAAGTCTTCTTAAGGCGATGCTCACAGTTGCTAGGGTTCAGTAAAAAAGCACTGGGATGTCAATCCCTACAATGACCTCATTAGACAGATGTGATTTCTAGTTCACATTTAGGAAAAACAAGACTACAAGAAGATAAAACCCCTGCTGTTCAAATTGTCCTGCCCTAATCCCAAATCCTCTTCATCCTTTAAGACTACTTGCCAATATTATCTTTCAAGAAAATATCTAGGATACAGCTTTCTAAACTGGGCTTGACACATTCCACTGTCTCCTGTGCCTCCCTCCATCTCTGAACTTACCCATCACTTTATAGGCACCTGCCCATGGCTCCTCCTCGCCTAATACACTGTGATCATCCTACGGTATAGATTTTTCTAATCAATCCCTGTATGCTGCCCTAAGCCTTAGCTCCTGCACACCTTGAACTAGGCTAGCCTCAGTGAATGTGTGTTAAATGAAGGATTAAAAGATGATGATGCAAATACTAACATCTGACTCTCTGGCTCCAAAACCCAGACTCTTTCTAGCACACAAGCAGCTTTGCTGACATAATGAAAATTTAGCTTCTGCAGACTTGGTAACAGAGCCAACAGGGCAGAAAGACCAAGAACTGATCTCTTTTATTAGGTATGTGAGATAAACTCTACCTGAAAAAAGCTTACTCCACCTCTCCCAAGGCAGACAAAAGTTCATCAATAAGCAGTACATTGCTTTGGAAAGGGGCAACTTCTGCAAACCCCATATGCCCTTTAGCAGTCGGCCAGCCGCCTGTGGCTCCTAAGGTACACTACAACGAGACTTCCACCTTGCTCTTATTTCCCCGCTTTCTGGAGTCCAAGCCTCTATGATGAATGTAGTCTAAAATGCATGATTCCATGAGCATTTTCTATGCTGCAGGCAATAAGCTATTTTATTTGTTTCATCACATTTAACTTCCAACCAATTCTGCAAGGTAGACTGTTGACTCTATTTTCCAACTGAGTAAATTATAGTTCAGAAAGGTAAGAAAATTGGCTCAAGGTCATCCAGAGAGCACGTATCAAAGTTGAAATTGAAACCAAGTCTGCCTAACTCCATGGCCAGTCTCCTAACCACTCTGCTGGGTGGTGGTTTATTTCCTGCTTTTCCCTTCATGCTCTGAGAGTGGATCCTGAAAAGCCATACCTGGGTCCCACATCTGGAATACCAGGGACCCTAAGGAAGAATATTCTATGCAAGTCACTTCCAGGTCCTCTCCCTCCTGCAGTCAGGCTGCTGGCTGATTGCCTCCTCTACCCTTCAAAGCAGTTCTTTCCACCCTTCTCCTCCCCGCACTTACAATGTTTCAGGGCTTCTTCTTTCTCTAGATTCAGCACAATCAAAATTTTCAATTATTATAGCCACCTGCAGGTCACTACCTCTCCCAAACTGAAAATTATTATAGATAGCCCACACACAGGTTTATTTTCCTGCCTCTGCATGTACATTGCAGAGAATAGATATGTTTTATTTCTCCATCTTCTTGAGCAGCTGAGGCAGACAAGTGGAATCTCCACTGTGATTTCTTCTTGCAGTTTCTTCAGGCAGCAACATTTCCAAATGACTTTTATTTGGTTGAATTTAAAGCCTCAGATGGAAGTAAATATGACCCGGGCAGTCGACAATTTGCAGGAAGAAAGGAAGGGAGGCTGCAGGCCAGTAAGATAGTCATACTAAATTTAACTCAGTCCTAAAGGTCTTTCCTGAACACTTTCTGCAAGGGGAGAAAAGGAGATAGATGTTTCCAGAACATCTACTGTGATCCAGACTGGGGCTGAAAGCTTCAGATCTCCACTGGAAGACATTTTATTCTATTTATTCATAAAATGAAAGATCTGATTCGCTCCAACATGTGAGTAATAAGGGGATTTGCCAAAAATTAAGTCCATAGCAAATATCAAATACCATTTAGAAAAATATGAAATTCCTTCTACATCGTGTGCAGTCACTCAGCTGGGCACTAATTGGCACCCCCATGAGACTAAGGCCCTCAAATCTCAGGACAGCACCAGATAGAGTTGGCAGCCCAGGTGCAGCACAGAGGACCCGAGAGCATGAATCTTCAACCAGGAGAAAGTCCCATCCCTAGACCTTTGGCTCAGTTCTCTGTGATGGGTACCATCCACTGGCCTGGCTCCTTGGGTTCCCTGTTTATAACTGGACCCTACCATATACATTCACGCACACCTGCCTTCACCTGGCCCGGTCCCAGATCTGCTCCCTGATGGCGTACTCCACCCGCTGGCCCAGTACTGGTCTTGGTTCTGTGGGGAATGAACTGTCTGCAGGAGCCCACAACATAGTAGGCCATATTTTCAAATCCTCTGTACACATTCTTTCCCACACTCAAAAGATACTCCCTACATTGTGAGCATCCTTAGCGGCCCTTAGCTGGAGTGAGAATGCCAGGTATTATTTCCCTGTGTGTATCTACATTATCATACTTGCTTTGAATTACTTGTGTCAAGCTTTGTTCTCCTACACTCCAAGTCTGCTGCAGGAACTGAGCAATAGTCTCAGAGATAAAGCTGCAGACGTTTCAACCAAGCTTTCAAGCTCTTCTGAAGTTCTGAGGCTTGGACACTGTACTCCTCAATTTCCCTGACTCCTTTATTAAGAAGAAAAATGAGTGAATGAGTACAATGACCTTAGGCCTGCACTTGTTCTTATGTGCCTTCCCAGATGCTCAGAGTCCACAGTTAGCAACTCAGCTGCTCGGAATAACACAGCTGCAAACAGCTCTGAGCTCATTATTATGAGGAGTACTGGTGACACCTGAAGAAGTTACAGGAGTGTTGAGGGTTAGCTCCTGCATGGTCTTGAAATTAGAGGATAGCAAAGGCATTTCTTACACCAAAGTCTGTTACAAGGTAAGATATTATTAAATAATCATTTAATTCATACAACCTGTTCAGAAAGCTTATGGCGAAGCCAGGCCTTTCCTTCTAGAGACCATGAACATTCCTTGAATGGGAAGCCTAGGACAGGCAAACATCAAGATTCAAGATCCAGAGTTCTATTCACATACAACTGGGAGGGCCTCGTACCCAAGGAGGAGCATGGGACCGAGAGACCTTAGCTAAGATATCCCTAAGTGTGGAAGACAGGGCTTCTATGAACTTAATAAACTACCTGTCAAGACAAATTGTTTTTAAGTCAGGCACAAGTTCTGAACCCCTTTACTTTTATCAAAAAGAACTCTTAAATATTTATCAGGCCAGCTAACTAGGCATAGTTCCACCATAGGAATTTTTATTTCTGATATTCATTATACTCAATATTCTGACACTCAATAGTCTGATAATCAATGCATTGATTAGCCACTCCCCTCTGCAGCAGGGGAGATTAGACAATGGAAGTGCTTAAATAAGTGGCTCCAGCTTTTTGCTTTTCTGGAAACAAGGTTAATGTCTCTTATCCTGGGCCAAATTCCATAAAGTGTCTATAACTTGATTTTTTTTGTTTTGTTTTGTTTTGTTTTGTTTTTTTGAGACAGGGTCTTGCTATTCAGTTCAGGCTGGTTTTGAGCTGACTTTGTAACCCAGGTTGGTCTTGAACTTGCAACAATCTTTCTACCTCAGCCTCTCAAGTGCTGAGATTACAGGCATGTACCACCATGCCCAGATCAAATGGCCTATAAATGGAAAGATTAAATAACACATTTGGAGCAAAACCTGACCCGGTCTGAACACCCTGAGCTTCAAAGCTTCACCTGCATCACAGTGATGCTACTTATGTCTTACAAATCCCACCTCACATGACCAATCATTTGTTTCATAGCAAACTATTGATAGCTTTGATTACAGAGTGAGGCATAATCCCCAGGCCACCCACAGTGCTGCCCTTTTAAAGTCCAGAAAACACTGAGTTCTTAAATATGACTCCCACCTCAGGGATCAGATAAGATTGTAGACCAGTGCGCTCCACAGTGATTGTCCCTGGATGTTCTGGGATGTGAAGTTGCCAGAGGCATGTACAGGACACCCAAACTGATCGTTCCTCCATTTAAGAAGTAAAATCCTGACCTTTGCCAACAGGCACGGAGGCAGCAGGGTGAGGAAAGTGACTCTGCAAAGTGTCCTTCCCCATACCCCATTTGTCACTCATTTGTCACCTTCCCCTTCATCTCCTCAGAATGGAGAGAACTAGAAGTGCATCTGCTCAGACCCTTTTCCAATACCCAAAGCCACGGCAGCACAGAAAGCTCCTCTGAGGGAGACAAGACTCCTGCAATGGTCTAAGACTAAAAAAGACCTAGAAGACCCCCCTAGAAGATCCCCAGCTAATGCTGGAAAAGCCCTGGGCCAAGAATATAAAATAAGCATATCAAAACAAGTCAGGAGCCAGCTAAAGGAGATGGCAACTATGTGGAACAAAGACAGCAGTCTTTAAAACTACTAATAAAAGAGAAACAAAAGGAAAAAGAGCTATAAAATGCATAAAAAGACAGTATAGGATAAATGGCTAACTAGCAGGATGGATTCAGCCTCAGAATGAAACTGCAAATTCTAAGAACTGATTAAGGGACTCTTCCCAAAGGCATTAGGAATGTCAAATACCAACTTTATTTTTCAAATATGAGCTTAATTTACATAAACAAATATGAACTGAATCCTTTTGTACTGTCTTCTACTTCACCAATTCTTCCTTTGATGGCAGAATAACTTCTCCCTTACTTTTTTCTTTCCCTGTTCTTGATTTCTTTTTCAAACATCGATAATCCAAACATTACCACGTGACTCCTCCACATCATGTCACTGAGCACTCCAGCAGGAAACAGATGACACATCCAAGAATTGGAGCATCTTAACAAGTTTAATGAAGGGTCCATTCACAAAGGAGAGAGCAAGGCAGGACCAGGCTGAAAGGACAGTGCAATACGCTGGGCCATAACTATGCAGAGGACTCCTGGGAGTAGGAAAAGGGGTCATTATCAGAAGCCAAAAAATTACTGAGAAGTTCAACTTGGTCTAGTGTAAAGATGGAGCCCATCTGAGGTGCGACCTTACAGCCAGTGAATAAATAGCTCGATCACTTCCATTTGTCCCACGTCTCACTGCAGCTCCCATTGGCAGAACACATAAGAGTCGTTTACACTCATTGGCACAGGGCGGCTCTCTGGGGCAACTAGGGAGTCGGAGAACAAACCTGAAAAACACCAACAGATACCACAGAGTACACTGAGCCTTCCCCAAATCATGAGGAGAGTGAATGTTCGATGCTACATTGAAAACAAGTGTTTCCTAACCAGCCTGACACAGATGCAATGTACTGTAGGAAACATCAAGTACACTTGCAATCAAGTGTTTGCTTCTCACAGTACCCAGGGAACAAATACTACTTTGTTCATCTCCATTTCAGCAACACCCACCCCAAACCTGGAAGATAGCAGGTGTCTAGGAGATGAATGAAAGAGGTAAGACACAGTGTGATGAATCAACTGACCTTGAGGTCTATGTTGTTGTTACTGATTCTGGTAGTTTGTTTTTAAAGAATAAGAGGATAGGCTGCACATGAGAACACTGGCCGTCGTTTTGTTAATGACTCTAAGACCATTTTACTCATTTTGGTCAATGAATGTTGAAAATGCCTGTGGTTGTGATTCTGAGGCCTGGGTACTCTGGATGGACTACAAAGACCTTAACAGAAGCTGTGGCCTTGGGCAGAGTTAACAAGCAAGCCCAGCTCTCCCCTACCCTTGCCGCTGAATGACTCATTCATGTCTTTGTTAATTCAGGGCTTCCCTGTCCAGTCTGTCCTATCGAGTGTCCTCCATGCCAAAATCTCCAGCTATTCACAAAACAGCAGCTGCAAGAATACAAAGACTTCTTGAGAAGCTTGAGAGAGTATAGGAGAAAATGCTTAGATTCATTTCATCCGGTGTGTTATTAGTTTAGACAAAATGTTCTATCCACACATCTAGTTTAGGGCAGTGTCTTGGTTACTTTTTACTCCTTGCTGAGACAAAACACCTGATACCCAAAATTAGGGAAGGAAAGGTTTATTTAGCTTATAGTTTTTGGAGGTTTCAGTCCACAATCAGCTGACTCCAAGGCAGGGTGGCATGGCACAGGAACAACACTTCAAGGCAGCAGCCAGGCAAAAGCAGCCAGAGTAAAAGGGAGGGCAAGAACAAGCCCCTTCTCCTCCTTTATATAGTACACAGGACACCCCCCTCCCCAGGGTAGGTGTAGCACCCACAAACATCCTTGCCTTCCTTTGCACAGGATGAGGATGTTTACAAAGTAAGACCCCTGGCTCCTTCTTGAGTCTCCCAGTTAAACTTCTGACCTTCTCAAATTGTAACAATGACCAGGTAACTGTGCTCTACACCCCAGGATGTAGAGCTGCTGAGTTACTTAATTAAGCTGCTAGACTTCTCAAGTTGCCACAATGTATAAACCATAACAGGAAGGAACTAGAACTGATTAATGACCTGCTCTGTAACCCTCACTTTATTCCTACAAAAGCCCTGAGAGGTGAGATGCCTGGTCTAAAAATGAAGCTCTGAGCAAGTAAATTATGGACAACGTTGCCTAGCAAATGAGCAGCAAAGCAAGAGAGGGAAGCCCGTCCCATTGTCCTGATCCCAATTTGCACTGTTTCTGAGAGCTGTTTAAGTGGTTCATCAGCAGGTGTAATATAAATGCAGGACCAGAATTCTCACCCTGATTTATTATCTTGAGACCATATGTCGATTTCTACTTTCTTTGTAGGGATTAAACGAGACATTGGTAAAGAACAATTTCTTGGTAATCATTGGTTTCTTTATTTATTTGTCTTTCTCTTTTCAGTACGATCCTTTTAGTAAGTATGGTGCCAGGACTCAAACGTCATTTTCAAACTCAGTCCCACACTGTTTTGCTGTGTACATAGTACTACTGTCAAGCCTCTTTTAATGCTCTTATCTTTATGTGAATGACCTGATTGGATTCTCTACAAGATGAAATCTAAAGGCCAATGGGATTCTTCGGCTGGGGAAAATAAGGTAGCTCCCCCAAAGGCAAGCTTGATTAGGGACTTTGGGACGATCAAGCTAACCTGAAAGCTCAGGTGGCATCAAGATGTAAGATCAAGTATCAAATGATTGAGGAAGGGTCCCCAGAAAAATTTCAAAGATTTTTAATGTGGACGATCTCAGTGGCTGCCTCCTTATTGTCATTAGAGAAATTAGTCACTCTCCATCATTCACCAACTTTCCAAAGAGAGTTCCTGGGCACTCGGCATGTGCCAGATTCAATGAATAGAGACAAGTACAACACCAGAACTTTCTGCATGAGGAACCTCAAGCCTCAGGAAGGATGCGGGTGAACAGGAATTTGCAGTAGGAGGTGTGAAGTGGTCCAATGGAACAGCAGGTCCAAGCATTCGTGGCACTTAGGATCAGTCAGGCAGCTTTCTAAACTGAATGAGGTGCTGCGGTCACCCCAACCCACTGGGGTCAGAATCTCCAAAGATAAGACCTGGGAACAACGAGTTCTCAATGACTCCCCAGGAGGGTTTTAGGTGTCCTAAGTGTTGGGATGCTCTGCTGCAGAAGAAGACAGCGGCCGTCATGTGGAGCTGTGGTGGAGTCCACACAGCACCTAAAAGGAGAGCAAAGCCATGGGGCACAGAAAGGCAAACTGGAACGTGAAGTCTGAGCCACTCAGACACAGGGATGGTGGGGAAGTTGGAAAGGAGGGTTGGGATGGTTTTAAAAGAAGCTTGAATCCTGCAACAATTTTCAATCTTGCTTTGACTGCTTGTTCTGGTTTCTCACACTGCCCCTCCCCGCACCAGGTCCAATGACAATATGCGAGCTGAGTATTATAGAATGGAAGTCACTCTTCACTCAACCTGAGAATCAGTCTCTTGACAACGATCTGTCAGTTTTCTGTTGCCCTAACAAGGACCTAAAACTGAGGAATTTATGAGCAGTAGAAGTTTATTTTGCTCAAGGTTCTGGAGACTGCAAAGTCCAAGAGCAGAGTGCCACATCTGCTCATCATCTGATGGGTGCCTAGTGACACTATAACATGGCAGAGAGCCTACATAGCAAGAGAAACCAAGTGTATACTGCCTTGAGTTTTCCTTTTTCCTCCTCTTCCTCTTCCTCCTCCTTCTCCTTTTCTTCTTCTCCTTCTCTTTCCTCTGAACCACTCATTCATTACAGGGCATCCACCATGATGTTCTTATCTAATCTCAGTCACTTGTTAAAGGGTCCACCTCCAAATACTATCAGTTGATGAATTGGGTCATTAAGTTTCAACATGAGTTTTAGAGGACGCATTTAAATCATGAAAAAAGCCCCTGTTTCCCTATGCAGAGTAGCTGGTGAGGAACAGGGAGAAACGTTACATCAACTTAATTCTTCCAACCCCCAGTTCCTCAAACAATTTACTAGAGGAGTCAGGTGCCTAAAAGGAAGCTCCAAGGAGAAGTTGGATGAGTCACTTGGGATTTACCAAAGATCTCAATTTAAATACTCCTTTCTCTGAGAAGCTCTCCCTACTCTACAAGATGGAGTTAACTTTCACACTACTGCGCTTCTTCCTTGTGGACTTCATTACACTTATGGATGGTTGGTCGATATCTGTTCTATCTGAGAGTCTTTAAGGTCATAAAAGCAGCAATCCACAAGTCTCACTTGTAGCTATAGTCTAAGAACTACCCAACAAGCCTTGCAGAATGCTCAGAAGTATTGGTTGGGTAAATAAGTAGGTAGACAGATTCATGAATAAATGGATGGATGCATACTAGAAAAAACAGCACAGCAAAAGTTGTGAGATGCTTTTCTTCTTACAGTGCACCTAAATTCTAGCATCAAGTCTTCCAGAAGAACAGGATGCTATTTCCATTTCACTACTTTGTTCTTTCTCAGGGATGAACGTGCCTGCTCCAGGCGGATTTAGGTAGCCACAGGCAGTTTTGGACTCCTTTGTACCTTCAGCAGCTTTTGTAAAATCACAGAGCCTCAATTTCCCATCTGGTACATTGAAAATTGTAACCTTCACCTTACAGGGATCTTTCTGAGAGGAAATAAACATAGCACCTGATACAGTGCTGGGCATTCAGGTGAAATGTAAGTGAGGAAGGTCACCTTCTGTTCCCTCATCTTTTTTTCTTCCTGATTCAACTTCTCTACTCATATTCTTTACCAAAATATGTGTTTGAAGAGATGACCATTTAGCAGTCTTTTCTTCATCTCCTTAGTTCAGAAACCTACTAAGAAAGGGAAAATAGAAAAATTAAGATCAAATGCCTGTTGGAATATTGTTCAGCCCATAAGCAAGTATGTGGCAAGGATGTGGCTTGGACATGTGACCTCACTGGGCTTCCCAGTAGACAGATCCACTCACCTGAAACACCACCAGCCCTCACACTCTAGTACACTGCACGCATTTTCACAAATGCCCTGGAATTTAAATGACAATTACAGCTCCCCACCCCTTTGACCTCAGGTTTGGCCATGACTTTTGGGAATAAAGAAAATGTAATCAAAAGTGGTGAACAAAGCATTAGAAGTTTTAAAGTCAGAGTGCCTTTTCTTCATCTTTTAAACCCATTTCCCCAAGACCACTGTTTTAGATGAAGCTGCCATAACTAAATATCATAGACTGGGTCAGTTAAACAACAGAAATGAACTTACTCACAGTTCTGAGGCTGAAAGTCCAAGATCAGAGTGTCTGCATGGTCAGATTCCACTGAAAGATTGAGAGAGAGACAGACAGACAGACAGACAGAGAGACAGACAGACGGAGCAGAGGAGCTACAGTGCATATTACCCTGATCACTAGAACTTCACCCTCAAAGCATGATTTAGACTCTCAAAAGCCCTGTCTACAAATATCATTGTATGGGTGTTAAAGTTTCAATATACAAATTTTGAGGAGGAAACACTTTACTCCACCTTACTTAACGATGTTCCAAAAATAAGCTTTCCATAAGCCTGGGTTCAGAAGTGAAGACTCAGGAATAGAGACACAGCTGACTTCTAACGAACAAACATCTTGGTTTTTGTAATCCACCAACAAATCAGGACCATTTGTAATCATACCAATGCCTACTTCATCCTGACTAAAATATGATCCTCCTCCCTAACACCTACACTTGATTTTATTTCATGACTGAATAGAAAAATTTGACCTTTCTATAAACAGACAAAATTGGAGTGCAGGAAAGAGACAGTGAGTTTCCTTTCTCAAATTCATCAATTAACTGTTATATCTACTTCAGTTTCAGATAGTTCATTTTCTGTCTCCCCATCTTGGGGAATGGAGTAAAAATTTCCTTCTTGCTATGAAATTTTTCAGTGGGAAATAAAATTAACCTATGTTCACGTAAGTGTGAAGGCAATAGAACATTCATATTGAGAATAGGTGTGAAATGAAATCTTTAACCACACTAACAATGCTATTTTAGTATTCCAATAAAGAGCCAAGAGTTTGCAGTGTTCTGCAACATATCCTTTTGCTAACTTTCATCCTTAGCACTTGACTTTTCTTTCCTCCTTGATGTCGTACCTTTTAAAAGTACCAAGTCTAATCATATCATGATCCTCACGTAACCTTCTACCTTTCTTGCCAAGATCACTTTTATTGTCTTTGGTTTTAGAAGGCTCTAAGAAAATACTTGCTCATTATGCCTTTGCAACTTGCAAACTGGCTCCCAGCACTGGTCCTCTTCTTTTTATGCATCTCTGGAACTAATTTTAAGAACCCTGGGAGCAGTGAGGAGACATTGTCCAACCCTCTTGCTGCAACATTATGCATTTCTGACAGTCCTGGATCTCTTCTCATCTTGCTCCCTCTTGGTTGGGTATCCTCCAGATCACTGTCACAGCTATTCCTGCCAAATCCCAGCCTCAGGGAGCACACTTGGCTCTTTCACAGCATTATCTCCAATATTTCTGCCAAGAATAGAAGAAGGTAAATGACACTGTGAACAGATGAAATGAGGCCCAAATACAGAAATTGTGCTGTATTTTTTTAAACCTAGCTTCAGAAAATGGAAACGTCAGGAAGGATCTTCTAAAACATTTGGCCCAAGCCATTATCTTCCTAAAATGAAAATAGTAAGAATGAAGGGTATGTGGAATTTGATCATGGTATCCAATGAGGAGAGTTGTGACATTTTCGGCATTGTACTGCAGAGCACAGATTACAAGGTTTTGCATCTCAGAAATATTCTTATGTTATAAAGATATAATATTTCAAGTCACCTCAACAGTCAGCACTACAAACATCACAGTTAATAAGTATTTTTCTTATGTCAGGCCACTCAATAGATCAGAGAAAAGTGCTGCTACACCCTGTATCTGTGAACATCTCTGTATCACATTCCCTCAGTCTGAGTTGCCCATTGCTAGTTGACTGGGTTATTTCACTATGCTCACTATTTATTCTGTTACTTCCTATAATTTTGGATTGTTACCAAACCCAGACAAAGGAAAAAGCATAGGATATCACCCACATGCCAAGGAAGAGTAGCATCGCTCAGGGTGTTTAACTGTCTGAGTTCTATGTATGTAGAGTTGAAGGGCACTCTGAGAGTTTGACAAGGTCAACATGTACCTCGTGATCAGAGCATCCCTAGCTTGGGCGGAAGGAACTGACAGCAGTGTTCATAGCTAAAAGGAACTGTGTCTGTAGAGCAGTTAGCACATAGGAGAAATTCACAGAACGAGATGGAAGTTACAAATACATGCCAAAGATCATTGAATAGTATCATAGCAGTCCAATAGAGTAGTGACTCCAAGTGTTACTCCTCACATTATATGGGCTACAACAGACATAAGCCTAAAACACAGGTATCTTCACCTCTATTTAATTACATTTTCATCACATCATGTCTAAAAAAGACAACTTAAAGACTTGAGCTCTAAGATTTTTTATCAGATGGCAAAAAACAAAAGAATTAGTTTAAAAGTATGCCTAGTTTACAGTGAACAACTTAGTCTCATTTTCAAAACAGACATACACCTGGTGGATGGACTGATACACTGCATGAGATAAAAGAAAACCTGCTTGTCTCTCGATCTAATTTTAGAAGGTAGCAAAAATTAAGCACACAGAAATTAAGTACTTGTACCCAACAGTATGATCTAGGAAAAAGATCTCCTTTATCCACATCCCAAGTTATGGAAGCAGTCCCTCTCTCTGACAGTAAACTAGGCATACTTTTAAATGAATTCTTTTTTTTTTTTTTGCCATCTGATCAAAAATCTTAAAGTTCAAGTCTTCAAATTTTCAATCAAATATTGGCTCTGATGGATTTAATTGTTGGCCTTGGTTCCTTTTACCCATGGCATACCCTACCATGATGGGCAATACTTTCCCATCTTGTTATTTTACTTTGGCTGATGGCATATGAGGAAGAACAGCAATGTTCAGCTTCAAGTGTATGCCTTAAAAATCCTTTGTTATTACTATACTAAGACAGACCACTAGTCCCGGATAGAGAGTGAGATATGTGAAACAGAGGTACCTGGACCATACGCTATCCAAACTGGCCAACTTCTAACAGAATCAGACACATGCGAGGCCAGCCAAGTCAAGCCTAGGTCAGGTGTGCCCCAGCCCACTTTCAGTCACTGAATAAAAATAAATAATTAACATTTCATCCCATTTCACCACTGGATTTCAGGGTAGCTTGATACCTGTGATGGTTAATTGTAGGTGTCAAAATGATTGGGCCATGAGATGCCCAGATATTTGGTTAAGTGTTATTTCTGGATATGACCATGACGGTGTTTCTGAATAAAATAAATAATTAAATGAGAAGATTAAATAAAGTAGAAGACCCTCCCCAACATGAACAGCCAACATTCAATCTGTTAAGGGCCTGAAGAAAAAAGTCCTGAGGAAGAAAGAAGTGAAGAAAACAAAATCCTCAGGAAAGGAGTTTTTCTTCTTTATGCCTGAGGCATTAGTTTTCTCCTGTCTTTAATCTTGGACTTCAACTGGAACTTACACAATTGGTTCTCCTCATTTTCAGGCCTTTAAATTCAGACTTGAACTAGAACTGTATCATCAGCTTTCCTAAATCTCCAGTTTAATGCTTCCAGGTCTTGTATCTCTCCACTTCTATGACCATGAAAATCAATTCCTTATAATAAATCGAGATTGACAGTGATAGACAATAGATAGAGATAGACATAGACATAGAGAGAGAGATAGACAGAGACAGAGACAGAGACAGAGACAGAGACAGAGACAGAGACAGAGATAGAGGTGGAGGTGGAGGAAGTGGAAGATATAACCTGATATCGCTTCTGTTTCTCTGGATAATCTAGATTAATACCCGAGCTAATGAAGTACCTTGATACTTCAGTTAGTAAGATCAGCACTAACTAGCCTTCTCTTTTTCATTTCTGTCATCTCTGCAAACCTTAACCTTTCCATTTTACATCCTCCAAATTATTGTAACTACTTATTAATGTTATTCCTATTTCCTTTCTTAGGCTTTTCTAACCCATCTCCCTCATCATTACAAAATCCATTACCTAGAAGACCATCTGCCTAGCTTTTCCTCCTGTTTAACATCCATAAATAATAATGGTAGCAACATCAATATGGCCAGAGGAGGTCAGAAGCACAATTTAAAATGTTTTGCATAACTTTACTTATCAAACCCTCCCAACAACTTTGTGAATTGGACATTCTTATATTATCCATTTTGCCAATAAGGAAATCAAGGCAGAGAATGGTAATGTCCTTGTTCAATTATGAGAACAAAAAGAAAAGCCCTGGTACTCTGTTCTTTGAGGCTCTTAACCTATTCTATACTATCATGTGCCTTGTGTTTTTTTGTTTATTTGTTTGCTTTATTTTTTCTTTGTTTGTTTGTTTTGTCATTGAGGAAAAACCCATGTCCTTTAGCACAGAGACTCTTCAAGAAATTTCCTTGGGTTTGTCACACTGACCAGCTCCAAAGGCATGACTCACAGCCTAGTGTACCATGAATACTACCTGATTTCTCATCATGCATTATTTTAATCTCTTGCTTATCCTGTTAACCTCCATCCTCATGAAATGATTTCATATTCTGAAATAAACAATACTCTAAATTTTTAAACAAGCACTTGTCTCTACCTGGAACACCTTTGCTGCAGAGCCGCTTGGAAAATTCCTCATCTTTGGTGGAATTCCACCTCTGAGGTCCAAAAATTATTAGTCATGGCCTCCACATTTTATACAGATGTGAGTTCACTCTGCCACGGTACTGTCCAATGTAACTGGTGTAATTTGTCTCATACTTTTGTCTCTCTTAAGTCTATAGCTATGTATAAAACCTTTTAGAACCTTAGCATGTGCTAAATGAATAAACTAAACAAGTGATTAAGTGAATGAGTCTTTTGTGTTAGTGGAAATAAAAAAGGTTAGAAATTCCAAACCATCAACAAGAACCAAAGGAGCAAGGCATCCTTGTTCTGTGATTTAGACACAGCATCATGTGTTCAGAATTTTCTTATTGGTCATAAACTGTATTTCTACTGATACAGTTTTGAGTCTAACATTAGGACCAAGTTAATAAGCAAGACCCAAAGATAGGTTATACTGAAGCCATAATTACTAAACTGAGCATCAGAGAGGAAAACCCAGCTCAGCACTTCCCGGAAAGCAACTCTACAAAGGGTCAGAGTCTGTGGAGAAGAGAATGGAGGTGGTGGCTGCTGAGACACTTTTCTAAGCGTCTCAGAGGAACAGCAGGAATAAACACTCCCAAAGCCATTTCCTGGCTCAACACTCAATGATTTTTATGACCTTGGTCCTATAAACAAATCCCTCTTCCTCTCTTTCCCTTAGCTACCTAAGTCATGCAGTTGAGACACAGTACATTTATAAGAGTTGTTTGTATTTCGTGAAGCCAACAGGATCATGGAAAGAGCACTGATCTGCAACTCAAACTTTGGCTTTGCCATTCCCAAGCTGTGTTGCTAAGGAGGTTGCTTTGACTGCCATTTTGCCCACTCTTCATCCGTGCAGGGGCCTTTGCTCAGATTTTCCACCTAGTGTTTCCAGTCACTTCCACTTTCAGGAGGAGACAGTGCCGCCTTCATGCTACCATGAGCAGCTAAGGGCTCAGGGCCACTGTGGCATACACTCAGGGCCCAGGCAGATGGATGGGGGAAAGCCCAACACAGGGCACCCCTGCTCTCTCTGAGTGTCCCTGTGTCTCAGTGAGTTCATGTGTAAAACAGAAGGGTTAGAACAACTGTCACTCCAGCTCTTTCATTTGTTAACTTGGTTGTCGCTTTTGATTGGGGCAGGTTTGAAATGACTTTGGAGACCTGGTGTCTGCCAAATCAAAATCAAATTGCTGCCTAGTCTAAGGCCCAAAGAGCAACCCTGCTTTCACAGTTCAGCCAGCCTGATGATGGTGATGGCGGGGCTCCTATGGTTCCTGGAACTCATCAGGAGTCTGGTCCCATGTCACTCAATTCTTTGTGCTCCACGTAATAAGCCCTCAGCCTCTCAAAACATATCAGTTTGTGCCTTCTAGCTGCCATCAAGACCTCTGTTCTTATTATGACTCAATCACTGCGATTTATTTTCATTGAAAAGCCTTCCAGCTACCCTTTCCCAAAGCATCTGGCCAGCCCCTATTTTATTTTCTACCAGAATGTTCCCAGCTAGCCCACAGCGATCAAGCAGACCAGCACAGGGAGGGAGACAGTTGTTAAAGGCTATTTGGCCTCTGTCTGACATTTGAAGTTCAACAAATATAGGTTTTAACCTTTTCTTTTCCATGAATGACAATATAAATAAATTATTACATGTCTTTTGTGTGTTTTTAAAGCAGAAAATTTTTTTAAATCATATTTTTAAATCCTATTTTGATATTTTCCCTTCTTTTTGATTTAATGGAAACATAGAACAAATGGGGGTAGTCAGATTCTTCCTGAAGTCCCTGTGACAATGGGGCTGTTCCACGTTTTACGTCTCTTTCTGTCTTCGCATCCTTGGAAAAATTACATCATTTCTCTTGTCTCAGTTTCCTCAGATGTCAAACTGAAATAATGATGCTATCTACCTCATAGGAGTGATTTTTATGCACATGTTTCTTTCTTGATTTTCCTTTTTCTGTCTATAGTCTTGTCTCCATGAATTTGTTTACTTTTGGTGTGTATCAAGTAAAACCCAAAACATAAGAATATATCTTTAAAAACTTAAAAAGAGCCAGACGAAAGTAAGACGTTATTGTTGTTGCTAGGAATAGAGAAAGGAAAGAAAAAATAAGGAAGGATATTAAGTAGAGAGATGGTATGAATAAAGGCAAGAACAAAGAGGAAGAAAGAAAATTAAAAATCCAGAACCATTTATGTTGTTAGGAGCTGCACTGCTATAACCATGAGTGTGCACATATCACTGCGATGTGAGGTTTTTAACTCTTTCAGGAAGACACCTAGACAGGGAGCCGCTGGATTAGATAGATCTTCCAGTTTTAGTTTTTTTTGTTTGTTTGTTTGTTTGTTTTACTTTTACATTTACCTATTGAATTCCATAGTGGTTGCACTAGTTTACAGTTGCATCAGGAATGTAGAAGTGTTCCCTTTTTATTAGCTAAATCATGGAAACAGCTTGTATGCCCCTCAGTATACAAACGGTTAAAGAGAATGTGGAATTCAGACAAAATGGAGCAGTACCCTGCCATGAAGAAGGCTAAACTTGAGTCATGTGTAGGAGAATGGATGCATCTTGAATCCATAATGTAAAGTGAAACAAATAAATAAAAAAGTAAAATGAAAGAGGGGTCAAATCCAAACATCATGTCTGTACTTTGGATGGGAGTCAGGTGTGGCTGTAACAATTCCTAGGATTATACAAAGGAGAAAGAAACCATTTTTTGCTATTGCATGTACCTGTGGTGCCAAAAGAATGGAAAGGAAACTAGTTCAACCTCTATAACCTGTAAGAATTCTTCATAGAAGCTAATGGACATATGGGCTCCCATTTTGGGCTAGGTCTTCTCTGATCAGAGGAGAACCCATTACACCACAAGGCCGCTTCCTGCTCAGCAGCAGCCTTTCCTGGATAGCTGCAAAGTTTAGTTACCGTCTCTGGCTCTCCCAAATCTCTAATCTAAATCTCTCTTGGATATGTGTGACCTAAAGGTATATGCTCAAGTCTCTGTCAAGAAAAATAAAACTTGCAACGATTTCTACAACCATGGTCATTTGTGTGGACAAACTAATATTTATTACCCACTGCTGGGTGATTACATGGCAAGGTCCTTGATGTCTTGTTTGTCAGAAAGCCTCGTCAGTTTCCACCTCTCCCTCTCTTTCTCTTTATAATATTGATTGGGTTTTCTTCTGATTAATGAAGTAATGCATATTAATTTTAGACACCTTAGAATATAATACAGATAAACAAATCATTACTAACTTCTAATTCGAGACCAGGTACTATGCTATGTATGCACTTTCAATATATGTTGTTTAATTTAAAATTCACAATAGCCCTGCAAGGTCACCTTTGTTCCTACTTTAGAAAGAAAAAGACTTGGGAGAGTCAGGTCATTTTTCTTAAGATCACATCCCTTAAAAAATGATTTGAATCCTAGTATTTACCATAGCCTAAAAAAAGTCATTGGAAAACTCTAGATAAGGTGGAACATTATGTTATAACATTCTTCCTGTTTTTATTCTGTGCATAAAGGGCCATCTTTTTTCATCAGATTAGAAGCATACAGCACATACTGTACAGATCACACAGTACATTGTATAAATTCAATAAATATACCACAGATTGCTTTAAACTTTCCCCCAGTTAGTGGACAATAAGACAGTTCTCTAATCATGTTCTAAGAAATACTGAGGAAAAAAATTTTTAAAGAAGTACTTGTGTAATCTGCATTTTTTTCTTAAAATCATACTCTGTCATAAGGAAGGATAAACTTGAGTTATCTGTAGGAAAATGGATGTATGTAGAAACCATAATATTAAGCAAAATATATCAGACATGCCAAATTAAATATCATATGGTTTCTCTTGCATGAGAAAAACAAAATATAAATAAATAGCAAAATAAAAGATAAGTAAAAGAAAACATGGAGGTAGATCTTTTGCAACTGGGAAAAAGACCAAGAAATGGAGAAGGGGCTGGGAGAAGGAAATAAAAAATAATAGAGATGCATTATGAACATACACCAACTCCCCACAAGAAATGTGATCATTATGTGTTACAAACATGTATTAATAAAAACTAAAAATTGAAAAACTTCCATAGGAGTAACATTATTTTTCAAAGTAACTGGAGCTGAATACTTCCAGTAAGGGTACTACTTCATGTAACATAAGTACAATTGTGCCTAGAAAAGTATTTATCTTTATCCTAACAATTCTATAAAGGCAGCAGTCTTGACTGACTGTACCTCATATGCTAGGGCTGAAATATCATCTGGTGTATACTTTATTAGGCACTTAATAAGTGTTCATCCAATGATTGAATGAATGAATGAATGAAGTGAAAGTTACTGCAAGATGCTTCTTTTGAAAAGAAAGTTTCATATTCCTTGAGGCTCCTAGAAAAAGTATAATTGCAGGAAACACATGCGTCTAGGTTGCCTTAACATATCACCCAGGTTGCTTTATCTCTCCCTGTCCTCGCCTGGCTTCCTATCCTACAGATATGTTAATACAGAAGGGGAAACCACGTGTGTCTGTGGTGCAGCCCCATTTCTAACACCCACCAGTTGTTTTTGCACTGGTTGTGTGTAACAGCCATATACACACCAGCTTGTGCACACATTCAGTTCACAATTCTAGATGGCGCCTTCTTATCATCACTGCTTTTTAGACTAAAAGTCTCTGAATGAAATCTTCTAATTCGTTCTGAGACACAAAGACAATTGATTTGCCTTTGAAGGTAGACGTTGGATAAAAGGAGGGAAAGAGGCACTCAAAAGCAAAAAGGTTAAGGGTTTAGCTAACTGATCGTCTCCTTTCCATTTCTATTGCATTTCACAGTTTACATACAAATTGTATACTTATGGACTTTAAATGAAGAGTGTTACTTCCATTTAACACATCAGGAAAATAGTATCTGGAATTCATTCCTGTAACAAACACAGGGTTCCACTGGTAGTTGGTGGCAAAGTCAGAATTTGAAGCCATGCCTACCTGAACGCCAACCTAGCATCCAACCATTCTGCAAACCTGTTGACTCCAAGCCTGCCTCTTCAATGCTTTCCCCATCTGATACTTTGTCCTAACTCCCTTAATTTCCTAAGGTTTCCAACCACTTAAGGACTAGTTCTGTCTTAGTTTATTTTCTCATTGCTGAGACAAAATAATTCAACACCAAGGTTAAAGGGGGAAAGGTTTATGCAGCACCTAGTTTGTAGGGGTTTCAGTTAATAATCACGTAGCACCAAGGCAGGGTGGCATGTGGCAGATGGACAAGAGTGCGTGGCAGCAGAACACACAAAAGCACCAGAGAGAGAGGGAGACAAGCCTTTTTCTGTTCCTTACATTGCATTCAGTCTACCAGGATTAGGGTGGTGCCCACCCAGTCAGTGGACTGGTCCAGCAATCACCCACCATTAATCTCAGCACCCTTAATCCCAGCATTGCACTACAAATAAATCACACACTCTAGATTCAGCCATCTTCAAAATAAATAAATAAATAAAACCCTATGACTGCATGAGGCTTCAGGGGACATCTAGGCACAAACTGTAACAGTCTAGGACCCACCAGTCAAAGATCTCAGCAACCTCTCAAATTGGTCCACCGGCCTCAGAGCCCCAGTCAACTGAAAGGGAAGACTCAGACTTGATGTTGAATCTTTCCCCACCATAAGAATGAGAAAAATTATTCTCAATGGCCTGGCTTGAGACTATGTGATTTCCCAGACATGCTGTAGCCCATCTGTCAAATAGAAGCACTTTAATCACCAGAAGTCTGGGCTTTTTCAGACCAATGACCTCAAGGTAAAAAGATTCAGCCAAGAAGCTTGTTTACAAGCCAGAAAGACTCTGAAACCAGCCATTCTGCCCCAACTGGCCTGCCCAAATGTAGGCTATTTAGGAAGTTATTGTGATGGGCGACATCTGTGGTGATGAATCTATTCCACATCATCTTGATTTACTATGGGTAGTCTGTGTATTCTGAGGAGGAAGCAAAGCTTTCCATGACCAGCCCTGAAATAAATCAAGGATGATATCTGAGATCTTGTCTTTCATGGAGTAGTACTACCTTAAAACAATATAATACCTTTAAAATAATACCATGATAAGAAAGTGGTGCTTTCTTAATCTGGCCATTAGAAATGATCAATGACATTTTCAGATTATATGAAGGGTCAGTCTGGGTATGGATTAAACAGTGAACTATGGAGAGAATTTGAAAACTTGAGGGTCCAACAAAGTAATTTCCAGGTGGGTAAAATTTTGGTAGGACTGTTTGGCAGAAATGAATCAACAGGAAAGAAATGTCGCTGAATTATGTTCAAGAGTACTGTACAAAGTTCAAACACTGTACTGAAAGATGTCCATCTCAGGAAATTTATTCATTTATTCGTCCATTGGTGAAAAGGTTACAGAGCATCTATTATATGCCAGTTATCATTCTAGGTCAGTAGAAGTTTATTACTGAACAAAATTGGCAAGAATTTCATACAGTCACATTCTTGTGGGGAAAGACTAGCAAAAGACAACAAACCTAAGAAATAAGTAAATTATATAGCATGCTACCACTGTTGAAAGAACGGAATTCCAAAGAAGGTCCAGAGTAAGGTTGGATGAAAGGAAAATGCACATGTAGATAGAAAACGAAGGAATGAAGTGGAGAAGCCAGAGGGATCAAGGCAGAGATCTCAGGAGACCACGTGGGGAAATCAGGGAGAGAACAGATGATTTGATCTGATGGCACTTGGGCCATTGTTGAACATTTGCTATGTGCAGCTCATGGTGTTGGGATTCAGTGACACAGCAATTGCTAAGGAAGAGGTAGTTCTATAATGGCTAAGGCAGAGGTACTTCTGTCCTCTTGGAACATACAGTTTAGAACAGCGATGGTAAATCTTTTAGAGGCTGAGGGCGCAGACTGCAAACCAGCATCCACTCATTTATCACACAGTGCCGACACTGCAATTAAACCTGAGTACTGAGGTTATAATTCAGATAAGACTATTCATACACTTGGCCCACATGCTGACAGATAGGTTCTTCATGCCCACTGTGGCATGGGTGCCATAGGTTTGCCACTACTGGTTAAAAAGAAAAGAGAAGCAATAGACCAGCATTAAAGCAAGTGTCTGCCACCATCCCAGAAGACAAGCTATTTATCATGAGTCAAGAAAACCTTACTTCACATCATCATTACTTTCACCAGAGTCCTGGTCCCATGCTCCTTTCCAGGGGAATCACAATATCCTAAGAAGCTCAACTAGCTATTAACTATGCCATCAAATCACACTGAAGGCTAAGAAGAGTTGGGCTGTGTACGAGCCCCATTGCTGGCTGATATTCAACAGGCAGGCACTGGCTCATGCCAATGAGTTGTCTTCAAATAGCAGTAAGAGGACAGAAAACTGGACATTGCCCTAGGTTTTGCTTTGCCCTGAATTTCTGATGCTGGTAATAGAGACTCTGTCCAGTCTAGGGGTAGAACTACACTTTAGAAGGATGACTACTTGACTTTATAAGCCTTCATAAGGATTTTCACCCTTATATTGGAAACAGTGCTTTTAAATCTTAATAGACAATTACACCAACCAAATGCAAACACAAAATGCCAAGAAGCAAAACCCACATAAATAAATGATCATTTTCCTTCTCATTGCTTTCTGAAAGCTCATTATATCTGAAACCACTAAACAAGATTTCAGACTGTATTTGTCTAGTTTGTAATTAAAGCATTAGTTTTCCCCAGTCTGAAGTCAAATGGGGGAAAAAACTTTCACAAATTGTTCTCAAAATGGCATTCCTTCTAAATTAGTTGTAAAATTTGCATTGCAACCTACTCATTAATAGAGTGTATATTTTAAATTTCTGTTACTCTAACTTAATTAGCTCTTTGTACTTAAAAAAAAAGTAATCAGGAAGGCAGGGGAAGAAAAATGTACAGTCTCTATGTTCAATAACTGCTTAATGATCCCATTGCAACCTTCACATTGAAACAACTCCAGCTATCTAAAGTCCAGGAGAACTGGCTTTTCTGTACTGGAGAA
This sequence comes from Dasyprocta punctata, assembly GCA_004363535.1. Classification (NCBI taxonomy): domain Eukaryota; kingdom Metazoa; phylum Chordata; class Mammalia; order Rodentia; family Dasyproctidae; genus Dasyprocta; species Dasyprocta punctata. The sequence continues at coordinate 67,689 of RJWM01005567.1, forward strand.
CCAACTTAAAGAACAACTGAACAGCAGTCTGATGAAGAAGCAAATGAGGAAAGGAAGACAGGGCTACTGTGTGTGGTGAGACCTTGAGGTATTTGCCAGGTGAGAAGAGCCAGGTACACCAGAGACCCAACATCTAGAAACCACCCATCCATGCTGCGGTTCAAAGGAGGCTGCCTCATGTTAAAGAGGCTCCAATCTTTAGTTCTTACAATCTCTCTAGCAAACACATATTATAAGTGGGGAAGATGACAAAACAAATGTCCAACCTCATCCCAGATTCAGAGGGTAGAGAATAAGGGGAAATTAAGGTCAAGCACTACTTGGTTCAAACCTAAAAGCCCAAGTGCCTTAGGAGAGCAATGTCTTATTGGAGCCCAAACAACAGACTCAATGCAGGACCTTCTCTAATTCAATGGATATCACTTTGCACCGGATACTTGAGTTCATCATGCTACATCAATTTTCATAATTCCCAAAATAATTCTTGCTTGTGTCAGATAAAATAGATGTCTTTCTTCGTTACTTTCTCATTGCTGAGACAAAATGTACAACACCCACAAGCTAAAGGAGTGTTTTAGACTAAATATGTTACAGATGATAAGATAGACTGTTATAGTATCACAGAAAAATACAGATTTTGTATGAAGTCCACGGAGGCATAGGCCTTCCCCGAATTCCAAACTCCTAAAGAGTCATTCCTCCCTTGAAAACTCTGCTTGCTGGTCTGGGATGCTTGACTTCAATGAAGGTATTGAATGTGGATAAAAGACATCCATGAGACACCAAAATGAAGGTTGAGTTATTAAGCTCGTACGCTAACACTAAAAAATTGTCTCCTACCATTGAAACTCTTATTTTCCTCTGGTAGGAATTGGGAACCTCATCATAATAGCACCCACAGGGGGAAAAACGAAAAATTGGTTCTAAAAGAAAAGCTAACAAATCAATTACAACCACATAAAGAAACAAGTCACAATGAGGGGATCACCATGTACAATGAATATGAGGGTGTAACAGGAGTTGAAAACAGCAACAAAAACAAATCTAGAACACACACACCTGAAAAGAAGCAATGAGGTACATATATTCAACGTGCTAAAGGATATCGAAGTAGAAATATAAATAACAATAGTATAATCTGAAAAAGAGCAAATTTGAAAATGTTCCAAAAGGAAAAATCAGTAAATGAGTAACAAATTAAATTTAAATAACACGAATTTGACTGAATTTAGACACAACTGAAATAACAGTTCAACGTGAAAGAACTTTCAAACTGAGAGATCTGATAATTCCATTATAAGCACTAGAGAGATAGAAATGAAAACTGAGTAGGAAAGAGAGTGATAGGAGATTAAGGAAGTCCAACATACATCCATCAGGAGCTTAAAGAATAGAAGAGAGAGGATGTAAGATTGAATTTGATGAAACTTTGTTTTGAGCATTGAAGAGAGATATGCATTTCCTGCTTGTTGGATGACAAGGTTTTAGGAAAACAAGTACACACAAATTCTAGTTCACCAGGAGGGGAGCAATCCCTGAAGAACGTGAAAGAAAAACAACCAGGAAAAAAAACCCACATTAATTCCAGGAAGAACAAATAGACTGTCAATTGGCTTTTCATCAGCAAAAACAGATGGTAGAAAACAATGAAATATTATCTTCAAAGAACTCGGGAAAATAGCTGTCAGTTCAGAATTCTAGAGCCAAGTAAACTACCATTAAAAAGTGAGAGCAACATTAAGACATTTGGGATCAAATTTCATAGGCTCTTACTCAAAAATGCTACATTAAAAATGCATTTTAAGATAATGGACTGAAGGCAAAAAAAAAAGTGGAATAAGCATAAGCAAACAAATAAAAGTGGCAAATTTATGAATTTAAAAATGTTATTCTTTGTTTGACTACCCACATCCTCTCTTTCTCTCTTGGCATGAAGTATGCATTTTCTTCATTTTTGGAAAGTACTTGAATTTTGGCAAGGATTTGTTTACCTACAAGTACTTCTTGTTTCTTTGTTTTTCAATTATATTATTTTAAAAATTCAGTATCCCATACTGGATAACATAAATTTAAATAAGCATCAATTTCAAAAAAAACATTAGCTTTGGGAATAAAAAATATGAAGATGACAATTTGGATTAGTTTTAAAAAATTATAACTTCTATAGTAGATAGCATTATGAGGGAACAGAATGAAAGTATTGATTAATGTGAGACCTTGTAAAAATGCCTGTTACAACCGAAGAGAGCCATGAAAGGTTTACAATAAACAATGCTTTACTTCCAAGCAAAATAGATTTAGTTAAAATTCAATCTTTCTATCAAAACACAGAAAATGGAGAGCAATTAATCAATACAAATATTAAATATGAAATACAAAATAAAATGTAAAAATAATTCCAGATATCTGCCTACTTACAAAAAGTATTGAATTTTCAAATTTAGTTTTTGACATGTTGTTTATAATATTCGTTTTAAAATGAAACAACAAATAGTGATTATGCATTCTCGAAGCACCAATAAAGAGATGAGATTCATTTCTTTTGTTTCTCTTGTGGGATTAACATTTTAGTAAAATGAAATACTGCTAAATAAATATATAGTATTAATGTAAAATCTAGTCTGTGGTGGGTTGAATAGTATCCCCCCAAAAATCTAATCTACTCAGAATGTCATAAGATTAACTTACTTGAAACTAGGGTCTTTGCAAATGCAATCAGTTAAGTGAAGCCAAGTCAGACAGGATTAGGATGGGTCCTAAATCCAATGAGCTGTGTCTGTATAAGAAGAGCGAGACACACACTCATAGGAAGAAGGCCATGTGAAGGCGGACAGAGAGACTGGAGGGACGAATCAGTAGACAAAGGAACACCAAGGTTGCCAGCCACCACCTGAAGGCGGACAGGCGCCAGGTAATAGCCTTCCTCACAGCCTCCCTAAGAAGCAGGGCTCTGTCATCCCTGCAATTTTGGACAGTCAACTTCCAGAACTATGAGACAGTGAATTTCTTTCAGGTAATTCCATCGTGGTTAGGATAAATAATCTAAAAAAACAAATGCAAAGTCTCTCAGGAAAATAAAGCTGTGTGAAGTGTTAGCAAGTAATTATAGGTGTGGAGTCCTTGTGTTAAACCAAAATTTCAAGAATGCCCTGCCCCTGCCCTGTGGGCAGAAAGTTACACAAGAGAAGAAGCCCAAGGACACCCCTGGGAAAGACATCCATATCAGAAACACAGCCCGGGCAAGGCCACTGAGAGAAACATTCTTGCCATATTCTGCAAGCAGGAGGGAGTCTGCATGGTAAACCGGAAGCGTGGGGAACTGTCAGGGGGAAAATTCTGAGAAGCAGCCAGAAGGCTATTATGTTGGAACTTTCTAAGCCATGCTAAAGATTTTAGATTTTGCCATCTGTGTGATTGGGGTAGTCTGGAAGAGTTTTGTGGGAAGGAGTACATCTAGCATACTTAATGTAGAGTAAAGGAACCTGGCAAAATGGAATCAGCATATGATGGCTGCAAGGAATGGAAGAATGAGCAGTGATCATGTATCAATCAAAAGAAAACTGATCCAGACACATTAACAACTATAAAATAAGGAAAACAAATTAGCAAAATTATGATAAAGAAATGATTCAGCAAGCTCTTCAAAAGTATGAGTTTCTATGCATCAAATCACAAGAAGTGATCTGAATATATTGTGTCCTTAAGTTAAAAAAAATATATTAGAATAAAATATATTGCCATTCATGCCCTTCAAAATATTCCCTCTCACTTCAAACACACATGCTATCATTCTTGCCACTTTCTGAAGAAGTTCTGGAGGTTTTCTTTTGTAAGCATCTTTATGCCTGAGCAAAACTACAGTGAATGCTACTGCTGCACGCCATCTAACAGAGAAGCAGACTGGGAGAAACATTACGGTGTCTTCATCCGTCTATGCACAGATGGATCTGGCACTGTGCAACTTCTGTCTCCTCCCTCAAACTAAAATAACCAAAAAAGGTAAATATTTTGAATGAATTTAGGGCATTCAGGAAGCCACTGAAGTGCAACTAAAGACATTCATGAAAAAAGCCTTCCAGAACTGCTTCAGAAAGTGGAAAGAATGATGAAATACCTGTGTTTGAGGCAACAGAGAGTATTTGAGGGAGATAATGGCAATATGCCTTTTGCTGTAATTTTTAAAAATTTAAACATCTGCTGTGTATTTTGATCCTATCTTGTATCTAGTCTCAAAGTAGATTGGAACAGGAAGGAAAAAAAAGAAGGAATAATCACAAGAATGACCAATACATTGATTAGAAATACAGATTTTGAACCAGAAAATTATCTAACTTGAGTGTGAATATCCATTTTTAATTAATTGATATAGCCCTCTTCCTAACAGAGAGACAATACTATCTTTACAAATACGCATGAGATATTTATAGATATTAACCATGTCTTGAAAATTGGTGACCTAAAACTCATATTCTCTGAACACCATGCGATAAAACTAGAGGAAAAAAATAAAAGCAAGAGATATTTTTTCTGGTCTCATTCTCTGAGTACGTAGGCAAAATGTAGTAAGTATTTAATATGTATCAAATATGTGTTTTATGTGCATCAATTACTTACAATCCCAATTGTGCATTCATTTCAAATTATGAAAACCAAAGAATAAGTTTTGCTTATTAAGGGCACAACATGATAGGTTGCATAACTTGTAGGTTTATTCTTGGTAGCGTTTTGCTGATTCATCTGGTATAGGCTAAGTTTTAGTTGTGGGCTGGGTTTGTGATCATCTTTATATTGAGAAGATGTAGGGGAGTAAAGCCTCTGGAACTGGAGTGCTTGTTTCTAATTTTGAATGTACACATAAAATAAGTAATTAACTTCCTATGACTTGGTTCCCTTCTTTACAAAATGGATTTAATAACAGTGCTTGCCTACTAAGTTTTTTGTGGAAAAGTGAATAAATACACGAGTCTATACATGTACATGTTGGTGATTTTTTTTTTTTTTTACATACAAGGGTGCACAAATTAGAAACTAATGTACTGGCAGACACCAGTGTCTTAAGGTGGGGTTTGCACAACTGGACCTGTGGTGAGATCGACATTTTTCTAGAGGATTAGAGTGGTTATACAAGCTCTAAGGATTAATTGAGAGTGAAGAGTGTTTGTTTCAAATGTAAATCTCACTGATTTTGATTTTGCTATTCGAGTTTGTCTATAACCACATAATTTAATATTTGAGCTTGAGGATGAAAATTATGCAACTAACTTTTTATCAAACTAATCAGAGAATCAGTTATTGAACAAGTTAAAATTTTGGGTTACCTTTCTTTGGTAGCACTCATAGGTCTGAAAATGTCAGAGATTTTTAATAAAAATAGTATGAGTAAAAATGGAACTCTCCACCTAATGTTTTAAGTAACAATAAAACTTGAATAGCTATACATTCAGGAAACACAAAGTCATTATGCTCATCTAACACACACCAGCCTTGTTATTCAGAATAAACCAACCCAAACTATTCTAATACAGCTACTGCTATGGCTTATATTCCTATAGCCCTGCCAAGTCTCATGTAATCAGGGCATGAACATGCTGAGTCTAGTGCTCATGATTGGTTTGTTGTCTGGCGCTGGGATTGGTGGTGTGAGTGTTGCACCCATCCAGGGGTGGAGCTGGCATACAATGTAAGGGAGGGAAGAAGGTGTCTCTTCTCTCTTTTTCCAGTTGGTGCCTTGCTGTTTGCGGCCACCTTGAATGGTTGCCCTGACACACCAAGCTGTCTTAGAGCCAAGTGAGTGTGGACTGAAACCCCCAAGAACTGTGAGAAATAATTCCTTCCCTAACTTTGAGCATCAGGTATTTTGTCTCAGCAATGAGTGAAAAAGTAACTAAGATAGCTACGTTTCTACCCATCAGACACAAGTTAAGGTGTCAAAAATTAGACCAGAACTTGGGTGAAATTAGGATAGAGACAAGATGTGAGAGAGGCCATGTTACTACAGATCCTACTAGGTATGAAACACCATACCATACACTGTGTACAGGTCAGCCCTGTTAGGATGGCAATACTGCCTCCACTCCACCCAAGAGAATTCTCATCCCCAGTGGTGTTATAGAACTTGACTTAAGCCACACAGCTTGCGAACCAGTTTGCGCTGTGCTAACTAAATGTATCGTTGCATGTACAGCGCTCACAAAAAATGACCAGCACATTGCATTCAGTAATACTAGTTATTACTATTATTTTTATTATAGCATACCATGTGTGATTGTGTCAGTTATGTCAAGCTTTAAAATAATTTAGAAAAGCCATGAGTGGAGCTGTTAATTACTAATGAGGAAGAATAGTAGAGTTTTAATAAGGAAAAAGACAATTTAAATGAGTATCATTTTATAGTTTGATTTTTAACGTATACATGTATTATATTTTATAACAATCATTTCTCTACTTGTTAGATAGTAAGATAAGAATGTAGATTCAAATGAAAAAAGAAAAAGATTATATGTATATAGGTACACATCTATATGTGTGTATGTATATACATACAAGATAGATAATTATGCTACCAATCTGCAAGTTCATCAAAAAAAAAAAAAAACAGTTTATGCTTTCATTGTTTGAGTGTTTGATCATTTTTTCATGCCTAAGTCTTGTAACCTTCTAAGATAACGATATGCAATATATTAACTATTGTTAATTTCCTACTTTTTTGAAATTCTGTATCATTTCTTTTGTTTTGTTTTGTTTTGTTTTTAAAATTAAAAAAAAAGCTTGAAGTTAAAAAAAAAAGTTAGCTCCAATGAAAAAATCTGACACCCAAAAAATGGATGATGCCTTGAATTGTAATTCAGCCTGGGGGAAGCTGTAGCCTAGGAAGAAGGTTACACAATGATTAATATTGAAGTGATTAATTGTCTGCCTTGGGCAACTCCCAAGTCCCATGCCATGCTCAGAGAGCAGTCACGCAAGGATCCTGGCTTGCAAGTTCTCAGTCTAAAAAATCAATTTGCCCACAGATCCATTCCACTAAACATGGTTATACAGACCTGCTTTGCCAAGTTTACTAAACCCAATTCCTAAGTATATGGACGTCCAAATTGCTTTCTAGTTTTGCTTTATGAAGGAGCTCTTTCATAGTACTCAATAAACATTTTTTGAATGATAGATACTAACACTCACTGAGCATTTTTTTTAACCTATGATGGTTAATTTTATATGTCACCTTGGTCAGGTTAAAAGATTCCTAAGTAGCTGAAAAAAACATTTCTGTGTGTCTGTGAAAATATTTCTGACATTATTGATATTTTAGTCCGTACACTGAGCAATGATTACCCTGACCACTGAGGGTGAGCGTCTTCTAAACCTTTAAGGTCTGAATAGCAGAAAAATTTGGAGGACATGAGAGTTGCTGTTATTTGAGCTGGGACAATCATCTTCTCCTGTCCTGTATATCAATGACCCTGGCTCTTGGCCCTTAGACTTTGCCTCAGTTACACCCCTCACCTTCCTGGGTCTTCAGTTAACAGATGACAGATCATGGGACTTCTAATTGGTCTTATTTCTCTGCAGAACCCTGATAATGTACTATATTATTGCTCTCAATTTAATACTACAGAATGGAAGTTTAGATAATTTACATGATATAGTAAGGGACTCACAGTGAGTAGAGGAAGCATGGCCCAAAGTCACCCTGTCAACTTCCAAGGGACCTACTGTCAATATTACACAACTTCGCTACAGTAAATTAAAGTGATTCCTTTTTTTAGCTAGTACTGTTCAAAAGTCATAGGATTTTGCTACATGTAACGATGTTTCAAGTGTCCTAACAACCATAAAACATCTCATTATTTTTTTAAACTGCTCAATTACTTGACTCTTGTCTGCAGACACAGCCTGGGCTTTGATTCTTTAACCTTTCTGATACTGCTCCTCACAGCACCTCAGTGTAGACAGCCTTGAGACCACAATTACCCTTGCATCCTTCAGGGCTTTCAAGGTCATATTTTACATGTATTAGTTTAAATGATAAAGAGTTATTGAAATGAACTGATACGTGTTTCCTCCTCTCTCTCTGTTGCATTTCTGAAATTTAGAACTTCACATGCAGTCTGTCTTAGGCTAAAGCATGATGAAGCTCTTTCTCTCTACCCCAAGAAAAGAGTTTAAAGCCTGGCTCTGAGCCCAAATTGTACCATATTTTCTTTCAACTGAAGTTTTGCTTTATTCCTTCCCCTTTGCTGCAAGAATGACTCCCTCCCAGAACTGTGGATCTTCTGTGTCATATGAATTAAAATGTAATATGTATTATTATGATCGCTATTATTATCATTATTGTTACTAATAATGTCCTTTTTGGCAGCATGTGGAAGCCACTCTAGCAGTGACATTTGGCTCTAGAGATAATGGATCTTTTTATGCACAGGCTTGTAGACTCGATGCCTGCTCTTTTCAGTGCAGAGAAAGCAGTTTTTGAACAGCAGGAGTCCTGTGGGAGCTGGGGAACTCTGAGCCTTGGTTGTATTTTCCAAGTTAACCAAAACTCTTTGGGAGACCAAGATGGATCTGGGTGCCATTGTCACAGATGTAACAACTAATTAATTCATCCATTTATCCAATAAAATTTGTTGTTCACCTGCAGGTTATTTATTTTATTTTTAAGTGCCATATGGTCTAAGCAGTGATGTAAGTGGTAGGACTAATATAGCGAACAAAACCTGTTGTTCTCTCTATCATCATGGAGCTGAGTTTCACATAAAGGCTTTAAAATATTCCTGAAGCAAGTGCTGTAAGAGACAGGTACATACAAGTGATGGGGATGGGATTTACAGGTGCTGGAGACAATGTCGGGAAGTAAAGAACATCCTAGAAGTATGACACATGTACCTGAAACCAGCATATGTAAACAAAGAGATTCAAACACTGATTCCATAGGGGAAGCTAAGGCAGCAAAGCCATTTGATGAGAGCGGCCATCGTGAACTGACAAGAAGATGTAAAGTGAGTCTTAACGTGCCTCTCAGTGTGGAGAACTGAACTCACTCATTCATAGTGAACTGAGAGTCAACATGAGGCTGAAAGTGTGTTAATTTCCAGATGTGAGAAGAAGCACAGAGAAGTCTGTTTTAGAGAAGGGAGGGATCATTTACAACTACAAGCTACTGGGAATAGATGCAGAATCACCTAGAATCTGAACACAAAGATGACAGTCCAGCTGCAGGATCAGTCCTGTGTCTTGCACTACTAGACTGGGCAACAGCACCATGAGCATAGTTTGGGCACTGACACAAAAAGATCATGAATTAGTAGGCTGCAGATATCAAGTCCAAAAGACAGAGAACGGTACCTGGAGAGAAAATGACCACCAAAAGTGAGGCACGTCACTCAGCCAAGTTAGGGTTGAGATGGAGTAGACCCACTTTAGGACAGCGGTTTAAATCCAGGTCTCCTGGAAAAGGGGAGCACATGTGAAGTGGACAGAGGAGGTGGCACTTGGAAAAACTCCCCCGTCAGCAGAAAGTAGCTAAGCCCTTTCTGTGTGGCGCTCCAGGCTGAGATGTGAAATGCAGAGTCAGGGTCAGTCTGCTTTTGGCAGGCAGAGCTGAGAAAAGCATCTATCTCAACTGATTTTCAGCCTAGCATTACTTTATTGCTTTGCTTTTTATTTATTTTCTTGTTTTTGACAAACACAACTTGTTTGGCCCTGAATAATTTGACTTTTCCAACCCTGAGGGTCTGAGCAAAGCAGCAGCTATGAAAAAAGTCTCTGAGGCCCAGTGTATGCATGGTCACATTTGTCATGAGCCTGAGGGTTTTGGAGTCATAACTCCCAATAGTTAAAAATCCTTCAGAAAGTAGCAGAGTGGGAAACTATTTTTTCCCTCGCGTGTTTAACCTAATTTATAGAGAGTGACTACACACAAATATATTCTGATTTGATTCACTGTTACTTTAGAATTTAGATTCAACCTTGTTCTTTTCCATTTTCTTGGTAACTGGGAATCCTTAGAAGGCCATCTGGTATACCCTAATGCCACTATGTCTGCATGCAGGAAGCATTCAGCAGTCTCAGGTAGTGCAAGTTTCCTGTCCAATAGGAAAACACTTTGAAAGCATTTTAATATACATTATCTAACTTATTACCACCATTCTTTAGCCAAAGGTATGTTTCCAATCACATTCTACACATGATAAAACCAAAACACTGTGTGAACAAGGAAAGCTCACATGTTAATGAGAATGTTAACTCTTTATTCAGGGCAGGTCTTGGGAATAAATTCAGATCTATCTGGCCCCAAGTCGTATGGTCTTCTGACCTCATCATGAAGACTTCCATTCAAGTGTGGACACTGGAAACTCCATCATCTCTTGTCAGTTATGGCTTTATTGGAGAATGAGAGCCAGGTACAGAAAGACATTCAGAGGTTTGTCAAGTGTATCAAGTCAAACTCCCCTGGTTCTTCAAGCAATATAAGCAGGGGAAAAACTATTTGTGACAAAATTTTCAAAAGCTCAGATGACCCATAAGACAGTAAATACTAGAGTCTCAATTTTGGTGATTGTTGTAGTTCATCTGCAGAGATTCAGTCATTCCTTAGGGAGGCTTTTCTCAATCATTTTTTTCCTTTTAAATTCCATCCTAACTTAACCAAATTAGTTTTTACCCACCTGGATCTCTGAAGGTACATTTATCAAACACAGATTTACTTCCGCTTACATTAGCCACAAGGACATAAATATCTGGTTTGAGTCAATTGGAATTATTACTACACTAAATGTGAAATCCAAACTGATGAAATAGTAGCATTTCACTCCTGAGGTATCTATATTGCTCTCAATAAAGTAGACTGAGAATATACTCCTTCCATTCAGATTTTTCTACCTGTGCCTCCCTAAGTCCTTCTTAGACAGATCAAAATACAGTGTTTTTGAAATCTATCTATATCTATCTATCTATCTATCTATCTATCTATCTATCTATCTTTCTATCTATATAATGTGCTTGAATACTACTCTACAAAATTGCAAAATCTGATCAAAATGAACATGCTATGATATGTGAATCCTCATCCTATGAAAATGCAGATGAATGTTGAATTTAAAGCAGGGTCCATTTTTTGCTGACTATTCCGAGACCCCTCCATTTTGAAGAGGACACATTTCTTAAAGAAGTACACATTCTACAAATGTGAGAAGTGTTTCCCAATTATTTCCTCATACCAAGTCAGATAATAATAAAAAGAACCGAAGCTAAAAAGTATGCAGAGAAGCCAGCACCGTGACAGGACGTTGTCCTTAATGGCAGACGCAGATAACCACAAGCCATCTGTGGGGAGCTGTGGAACAAAGCTGAAGTGGAAGGTTGAAGCCTCAGGCTCCAGATGCCAGATGAGACTTTTCCATGGAGCCGAAGTGGTCTCTGCTGGTCACAATCACTGGAAGGGAGCAGGAGCATCTGCACTTTGAAGAGACTTTACTTGCAGGTTAAAAACAAAAGATTAAATAAAGAGCTCAAAGTCAAAGGTCAGCAAACATCTAGTAAACCAAACACCATAAATGAGGGTCAGTAGAAATGAAAAACAACACATTTAAGGACTGCAGTTATTTAAATTATAAGATAAGGAATACTAAATGACATTTAAAAAAAGAGCATCATCAAAAAGAGGAACAAAAGAACCCTATCAGGAACTAAGAGTTTGTATAAAATATACTGAAACTTTTAGAAATAAAATACCTTTGTGAAAACTAAAAACCTAAAAAATGAGAATTCCACCATGATTATATGAAAGAAGTTACTATCAGACCTAACTCACCCTACCATGAAAAATTTAAAAATGCAAATAATAATAAGGAGCTAAATCAGAGGATGAAAAGATTAAATCCAAATGAGAGGGTAAATAACTTACCAGAAGCTATCATGACTCTCTCACTCTGGAGCATATGTTCTTAATCACAGAGTGTGGCTGAGTCCAAGCACAATGTCAAGGTCACACTGAGCTAAGGGGGCAGAGAACTGAATTCACAAATGCTAGAATTTGAGGGTCTGCAAAGGAGGAGGAAAATGTGCACATATGAGGCTCCAAAAGTTTGTATTTGGGTCATTACAAATCATTGCAGAAAATGAGACACAAAGCAAGAAGGAAGGTTCAGTATGCCTGTTGGACCTTGACTGCTGCAGGACTAAAAGCTCTCGGGCACATGAAACAGAGTCCAGGAAACATCGGAGTCCAGAAGAATAGAGTGGATGATATCATTGAGTGTTCTACATATCAAGTATGTCTCCAGACAAGCTTCAGTTTAGGAGCAAAGAACACTTCCTATATCCTATAGTAAGTGTCATTTTTAAAATTTTATGGAAAGAGTCAAACAAAATTCTGTAACAAAATAATAGGAAAATAACAATAGTTAACACATTGCATAATTGTTACCTTTAAAGTAGTTACTCAGCTCCAAACAATATTCACACAAACCTTTCTTTTCAATGAACTAAGAGAAAATAGTAGTATAATTATCTTGTCTTTTTTTCTTTTTCATTCCTTTATTTCCCCCACTCTAATTCCTGTTTCAGTATCTATTGTACATTTTGATTTTATTTACTCTATCAGTTTCTCACACCAGGGATGGATTAAAAAAAGTGTGGTCTTTTTCTGCAATGGAGTACTACTCAGTGATCAAGAAGAATAAACGTAAGACATTTATAGGTAAATGGTTACAACTTGAGACTATACTCATAAATGAAAAAAATATCATTTTTGTAATAAGAAAAAATAGATACCTCCACAAAGAAAAGGTATAAAACCCAACATGACAGGATAAAGAGGATATAGCCAGTAATTCACCTGTAAATCATTAAAAGAAATAACATACACACAAATTTTCTATAATACATCACCCACAAGAACAAACATAAAACAAAGATTTCTAGACATGTGATGAAGTAAGGAAAATGTGACCAATTATTTTAGAAGAAGGCAATAGAAACAATCATAAGACAAAACAACTAAAGAACTAAATGCAGTAGACAAAAGAAAGATTTTTTTTAAAAAAATGATCAGAATCATGGTAAGATTCAGCATAATGTCAAAGAGTCTGCTACTCAAAAAATTAGACTTAAGAATAGAGAAGAGATGGAAATTAATAAAAATTAACTCAAGGGAAATTAACTTGGAAAGACATCTCCAAACATGATAAATAAGAAGAGGAGAAACTCTCAGATCCAAGAATATACTCAGTAAAAAAGTAAAATGAAACATATAGACACATCTTTTCTATGATATACACATCTTTTCTGTGATATACACATCTATGTATAATCTGTGTATGTCTACATCACACTACTAAAAATCTATGAAGAGAAAAATCTCAAATGCACATAGAGAAAAGATGACAATACCATATGTCATAGAAGAAGAAAGACTTTTTGTCAGAAATGCTAAATACAAAAAATGAAGGAAGCAAAAGTCAACCCAAAATTTTACATGCAACTGAAATGACCTTCCAAGAAAATGAAAAATCTGAAGATCTCTCCAGAGAAGCAAATCTTGTAAATAGACCACCAAGAAACACTTCAAAAAGTTCTGTGACTAAAGGGAAATGATACCAACTGGGAGAAACAAAGAGCATGTAAAATGCATGCATATGTAAGTAAATACAAAATGTCTTTGTAATTTTATAGCATTAGCTCTTACATGCACATTTTTAATTCATTTTGAATAGTTTTCCAAATGTTGTCAAGTAAGAGTCCAACTTCTTTTGCATGAGATGAGTCAGGATATGACCCAGCATTAGTTTTAATGACAATCTTTTCCCTTCAGAGCACTACAGACTTTGATACTTTCTTTGAAAACTAAACTGATCATACATGCACATAGATAATCTTAATTTTGTCCCAGTGATCTCTACATATATTCTTGTGTTAGCTCCATACTGTCTTGATTATCAAGACTTTGTAAATAAATTTTTAAAATGGGGTACATAAGTCCTTTTACTTTCTTCTTTTGTTCTTTTGACTATTTTGGATCCATTGCAATTCTATATAAACTTTACACCAACTGTGTCAGCTTCTATAAAAGTATCATCTGGGATTTTTTTTTTTTTTTGTACCAGAGATTAAACTCATGACTTCACGTTTACCAGGCAAGTGCTTGAGCTGCTGAGCTAAATCCCCAGGCCTCATCTGGGATTTTGACAAGGATTACATTCTAGGGACAGTTGTTATCCCAATAATATTAAGTTAATAAATATAGAACATCAGCAAATATGGACATTTTTCTGTTTATTTAGATATGTAATTTCAAGTAGAAATGTTTTACAGTATTCACAGTACCAGTTTCTCAGTTTTGTGAAAGCAACTTCTCTTATTTTTTTTCAGCTCATTCTTTGTAAGTGTACAGAAATACAGTGTATTTTGGCCCTTGATCTTGTGTCCTGCAACCAAGAAAAACTCATTTATTAGTTTGAATAGTTTTTAGTGGATTTTTTAGTATTTTATACATACAACGTAATGCTATATGTAAACAAAGATAGTTTCACTTCTTCCTTTCTAGTATAAAAGCGCTGTTTCTTTTTGCTGTTTAATTTTCATGGATAGAACTTCTAAAAGGCAAGAGTAAATATCCCTGTCTTATACCTGATTTTAAGGGATGTGTATTTGGCCTTTTGACCCTAAATGTGGTGTTAGCTGGGGGTTTTGTTGTTGCTTTCGATTGCTGTTACATTGAGGAATTTTCTTTCTAATTCTACTTTGTTAAATGTTTTTGCAAGACCTTTTTTAATTGGTTTGCATTTTGACTTGTAAGAAATAATCACTGTCCTTTATTTTCTTTGTTTTCATTTATTTAACTTCTTCCTTTCTTTCTCCTTCTTTTCTTGCTTTTTGACACTGCATTGTAGATGCTACCAAACAAGAAAAAATGATTACAAATCTCTAGGATAAATAAAAAGCTGTTCTATGAGAAAGAGTTGATAACTAAGGAACCTAAATCTAACATTCAGACAAGAGATCAGCTCAAGATCTGAGACTGAAAAGGAAAATAAAAGGTTTAGAAACAAGACAAGTCTAGAACCAAGTCAGAGAACAAAAGGACAGATGAAAAGTAGGGCAAGTAGGTGACTTGTGACATCAAGCCTGGTTGCTTCAAAGGGCCAACACCATGATGCACAGTGTAGTGTGACAACTCTGAAAAAAAAAATGATTTGTCAAAAGCAAGTTATTCATCTCAGGTCCTGCAGAGAGAGACATTAAAGACACTAGGAAAAAGGTGGAAATGAGTTTTCCACTGCAAATGGTAGAAAGCAGATTTTTCTTCTTTTCAAGTGATTAATTGATCTTCATAAGGCATGTTATAAAAATATGAACCCCGTTAAAATTTAAAGATTAATTTAGTCCATAAAACTACTACAATTGTCTTTCCTTGTATTCTAATAAAAAGCAAAATAAATGAGTAGCAGTAAAAACAGAAGGCTGACATGAAAACATGAAAGAACTGCTCTCCAGAATACTTAATTAAAATCAGATAACCTTTGACCTGGGACTTGTTGAAGGCTGGATGACAGCTTTATTTTGAAAGAATGGAGGTTAGATTATAAAGCTGGAGAATCACTGAAGGAGAAGGGATGAGGATTTTGAAGGGAAGACATAGAAACCAAAACCATCCAGCAATTTCAGATCAGAATCCAGATATGAAACAATTCCAGACATCAAAGTCAAAAGAAGAGATTTCACAGAATGAATGTAAAATTCCCATCTTGATTTCAAAGCATCACCTAGAATGAGAGAGCTGGCTCAGGAGTTGTTCACATGCAAATCTGTCCACCTAAAACACCTTTGAATAAATACTCTGCCTGTGAACACCAGATCTGCCCCACTTGGGAGACAGCTCTGGGTCTCACCACTGGACACCTGAGGCCTCTTTCTCTACTCATTCATTTGCTCATTCATTAGATCATCACTGCATACTTACTTTGTGTCAGGTTCTGTCCTAGGCATTGGGACTGCAACAGTGAGCAAAGCAGTTGAAAATTCCTACATCATGGAGCTTATACTCCAACAAGAAAAAAGAGACAGAAAATAAATACATAAGAAGTGGTATGTCACATGGTGATAAACGCTACAGAGTAATATAAAGCAAGACAGGGAGTCAGAGTGTTGGAAGGACAATTTAAATAGGGGAGACTGGGGTGGCCTCACATGATGTAAGACTTGACCTGAAGAATGAGGGAGCAAGCCATGGGGACATGTGGGAAAACAGCTAGGTTGAACAAGGTCATTCCTGTCCTGTTGGGTAACATCTTGTTCCACTGTGTAGCCTCCCTCTCACCTCACAAGCAAAGTCACTCTTTTCAGCTTGGAAGTTAGTGTGCTAGAAAAGCATTTTGGCTTTTGGTGACTTTTTAAGTCTGTCTTAGCAGTGAACTAGCCGCATGATCCTCTAAATGTCCAAAAGCATTGTGTAAGAGCTCAGAGTACAAAGCTATTAAGTAATTTCTTCCCTTCACACAAATCTAGTGTGGTCCTTCTTTCTCTTAAAGGTAACCATCTCAGATAAGTGAATACAGTCATCCCTTAAGATCCCTTAGTTACTCATGCTAGGACCTTCCACAGAAACCAAAATCTGGGAGTGCTCAAGTCTCTTGATAGAATATTTGATATAACACTTGATACAGTATTTGCATATAACTTTGTCACCAGCTAATGTACTTTACAACTCTAGACTACTTATAATACCTAATACAATGTAAATGTTACGAAAATATCTTACAAAAATGTTACAGCAATTATGGACTGCCTTCCGGGGTCCTGACCCCAGGCAGGACCTTGGAGGAGAACGAGAAGGGCCCCTCGCGGGGCCCGGCCCGGCCCGCCCGGCCCAAGCGGCGCAGGCACCGATCAGAACGCAATTATGGACTGCTTTCCGGGGTTCTGACCCCAGGAACTTGGAGGAGAAAGAGAAGGGCCCCTCGCGGGGCCCCGGCCCGGCCGGCCGGGCCCGAGCGGCACCGGTGCTCAGGCTTGGAATCAGGGTCAAACACTACCCCCTCCACCCCGTCAGCAACCTGGTGTTTCGGAGGTCTGGCTAAATCGATAGCAACCAAGGAACATCAACTAACTTTTGTTTTGTAGATTTGGCAAGGCCTCTGGTCAGCAACCCAAGCATCTCTTTACAGCAGGATATGTAGCACGTATGGGGGATTCTCTTCTGTCTTGTCTTTTATTATTAATAAAATAAAATTTAAAAAAAAGTTACAAAAATGTTACAAAAATCACCATATTGTTTAGAGAATAGCGACAAGAAAAAAGACCCTACATGTTCAGCTGCAAATGCAATTTTTTCTGAATATTTTCAACACACCATTGGTCAAATCTGCAGATGTAGAACCCACTGCTAAGGAGGGCCAGTTGTACCAAACGCATTATGCAAATACCAAGATTCATATCAGAACTATTCCCTAGTTTTCAAATAACTTGTTTCTTTAGTTATCCTCAGTTGGCAGAAGGATCCTATCTGAGATAAACTGGGTTGTGTGAGGGAAAGAGGTCATCAGGAGATATTCTGCTTAAGAATTTAGGGGAAAAATAAGTTATTTGCCACGAGAGGAGACAGTTGTGCTTCTGAGTGGCCGTAAGATTTGCTTTTCTTCTGGGTGCCTATTAGCTTCAGATTTACTGTGGAAAGATGTACCGGCCCCAAATCAGCAAGATAAGAGGCTTCCTGGTGAGAAATGAACAAGAAAGACAGGAAGCAACAAAGAAGGCCAGAGAAAGATTAGGATAAAATGCTGTCCTAGCAGCAGTAAATAAATCATCTGCTAAAAAGGATATTTGGCTAAATTACCTCCCAGCATATATTCCCACTGGGCATTTTTGACCAGAAAATGCAGAGCATCGCGAAAGCAGAGCAGAGACGGGGACTGTGCTACTCAAAGAATCCAGAGGATTTGCAAAGGAGGGGTCACGCATGGTGTGACTGCGGCTCCAAGCACACTGTGTAACTTACTAGCTGTTTGAGCTTAAGCCAGAAATAAACCCAGGAGTCATTATTTTATCATTTGTAGCACAGAGACTATGAGCTGTGTCTCACAGAGATGTTGGAGGGTTAAATCAAATAATGCCCAGCTCATGGTGGGTGCCCCAATAGTGCTGATTCTCTTTGTTCTTTCTTCTGATAATGTGAGAAAAATAGCAAGTTCTTGTTCAGTGTGGTCTTCAATAGTTTCATAGAAGTCCTACCAATTATCAAAGTTGATTAGAAGATTGTAAAAGGCAGCTGAAATTTTGAAACTCAGTACATGGAACCTGAGTTTCCAGGACTTACGTCTGGGTCTTGCCTCCTGAGGCTATTAAACTATGTCTGCTAGTGCAGGCTGTTTCTCTTTGTGAATTTCAGTTTCCTTAACTACAAACCAGAGAAAGAGACAGAGCTAAAATATATCATAACTGTTAAATAGAAGATATAAATTGGTTTTATAAATTATAAAGCACACTTCCAAAAATGCATGCATTTATAGTGCTGTATAGTTTACAAAGGATATTGGCAACTCTTGCAATACCTTTGGGATAAAAATGATAGTGTCTGTTTTACAGATGATGATCAGGTTAAATACGGCTATGAATTCTAGATAAAAAATAAAATGTACAGATGATCCAAATCAATCCACATGGATTATGTCAATAAGTCTGTGGGATAAATGCTTTATCTTACAGACTTGAAAACAAAGAAGAGTAGTGGGTTGTAAGTGACATTATTTGTGCTTTCAAATATTGTTAGGTCCATGATCCTGTGTACCTATTCACTCTTTACACAGAAACAAAAGACAGAGCCAAGGTATAACCTATTCACAGCTGAAAAACATCAGCTTTTGGCTTTATCCCCAGGGTCTGCCCCCACACCTACTCTACACAATCTATGTAGCTGATATTGATTGAACAAATGAGGCATTCTGAACATTAAAATAATTCTACAAATAAGACAGGTCCCGTCATTGGCTTACCTGTTCTGAATTCTGGAGACTTGACCTGAAGACTAGAAGAAACAGCCCAAACACAGAGATTTTTTTTTTTTCCTTAAGATTGTTCAAGAATGTTAGAATCTGGGATGTCACACAAAGCACAAGCACATCCTTTGTTCTGTTCAAAGTTGAATTCTGTGACCATATTTGTTCTCCACATTCATATTTTAAAAAGAATCATTGCATATGGAGCAAGATAGATATTTGTCTATTGAAGGTAAGATAATATTATGAAAATTAAATCAAATAATTTGTGCGATGAACCGACCATTGTGAATGACACATAGTCAATAAGAGTACAAGAAAATTTCTGAGTTTTCCATATCTAACCTTCACAACAACCTATGCAGATGAAAAGCAACTCACTCAAGGACAATTATAAAATCTAGATCTAGATAGAAGTCTTCTGATTTAACAGTCCACACTGATTCATCTTCCCAAGCTGGAAGAGAAGACAAAGAAAGCTTGGAATTGCAGCAGCCCATTAAAACAAGTAGAGAAAGAAATGTGAGGAATCAATTCACTTTAACCATGTAAAATGTAGCCGAGTGTGTTGGGCAAGGCACAAAACAACTATTACAGATACATTTACAATCAAAGAGGAAAATAGACCAGAGAGAGCCAAGCTGAGCAGTGTTTCCAATATTTAGGAGGTATCATTACTGGATCACACTCAAATCCAGACGGTCATGTCAAGGAGACAGTCACAGGCTTCACAGGCTTGGGAATTGGGAAACACAACTCCATAAGAAGGAAACAAAGGAGCAAATCTGGATTACATCCATTGGCAAAATTTAGACCCAACAATACAAAGAAAGTTTCAAGGCTAAGGCTCTGTTACAAAGACAGAGGCTCTCCAAGGATAAAGATCAGGGGAAAGATAACATAGGATTCAGTCATAAAGGATATAGTTTATAGATCATCTGATAATTTCCAGGTATTTTATATTGTGATCAACTTTATTTCTGACAGCAACTCTTTGCAGCAGGTATGATCATCTCTGTGTAATATCCAAACATACTTAGGGTCAGAGAAGTTAAATGATTTTTCATAAGTTATCAGCAAATAAATAAGAGGGCTAGAAATTCAATATTAGTTCTCATCCATGACTGTGTAAATGCTTCCTCTACTATATAACTGACTTGGAAAACTTTATTTCAATTACTCAGAGCCTCATGTCTTAGTCTAGAGCTCTTGGGTGGATCTGTACTCTCAAATGAGGAGCTGAACTGCTAAAGAGAAGAGCCTCCCCATGTGTGGAATTCCATTCTGAGGAAATGGCCACCCTTTCTTCTATTTTGGATTCTCCCCTTGAGTAAGATTAATTGTGTGAGTAGCAATATAAATGTAACTTCCTTGCCTCTCAAAAGAGTATGACCTTCAGCCTTCCCTCCTCCCACCTTGACTTCCTGCCCTCTGCTTCTGGGGGACACAAGCCTGGTTCCACCTGAGTACATCTCTCTGAAGACATGCACCAAACTGTATTTCATCAAACAAAATCACCCAAGCAGAATAACAGAGTGATACACTATCAGAGAAATGTGGTGGTAGTGTCAGGGCAATTCATCACCTAGAAAACGCGACGGCAGCATAACCCACTGCATACGCTGGGCCTGCCCTGCAGTCTCACCAAGCACTAGTAATGCCTATTCTTCTTTTTGAGAAAATCCTCCTGTGTATCCCCAGGTAGATTTTCTCGGATATGGCTAATCACATGTGGAAAGCAGTTGAATATTTACTCACATGTTGGCTATGTGTTCTGATGAATACAACAAAAGTCAACTGCTGTTTTAAAATAAAGTAGAAATGCCAGGGATCTAGCTCAGTGACACAGTGCCTGCCTGGTAAGCATGAGGTCATGAGTTCACTTCCCAAATAAAAATAGTCCAAAATAAAATAAAATAAAATAGAGCAGAACATTATAATCCAAAGTCTTCAATTAGATTTCTGAAAAGTAAAAGAAATGGAGCAATCCTATTTATACTTCATAGTAACCTCAGGGAGTCAATACCAGTATCCCCGTGTTGCAAATGGAAACATTGAGACAGAGAAATCTATAAAGCATAGTCAAAGTCCCGATGATTTTAAGTGATATAAAAGGATTTTAAAACAGGTCTTGTGTCACCTCAAGAAGGTAAATCATAAAGTTACCAGGCAATGATGCTATCATGTAGAATTATAGGGGCAGGGGTAGGAGTTCCTTAGATATTATCTAGTCCAGCATCCAAAAACACACAGCTTCTATTCTGTCCCTGCAGAAAGAGGGTAAGCGATCTACTTAAGATCTTAGTCAGTGGCAGACTTAAGAATGAGATTTACACCATGCAGTGATATGCTACAGATATTCCAATATCCCAGAGACTGAAGCATATACTTGCACACTGTAGGACGCTGCTGTCTGACACCTGAGTCTCTGATTGGGCCTTACCTTTGCCGAAAGGGAACCAGCTTGCTCAAAGTCAAATGTCCTCTTCTAGAGGAGTCAACATCCAATCACTATTTGACAAGACACCTTAGAGTTGTGACCCCTAGCCTCATTGTCTGCTTCAGAGTTCCCCAAATTATCCACTGAACCCTGGTTTTAATAGTATCACAGTTCAACCTCTTCCATCATTTCCTAATAGGCATTATTCTTGAGCCCATTTCTTAGTAACCTTGCATTCAAGTCTCTGCTTCAGAGTCTCTCAGCAAATCTAAATCAGCTGGTGCCTGGACCAGGACTAGGAAACAGACTCTAAAATGCGGTATGGAATCAGATAATTCACTGGATGATTCGATGACATCACTCCAATGACTCTTCATGTTCTATAACCTTGTAATTACTAAAATGTCTCCAGGTAAACTGAGACAGGATGGCTAGGAAAGGGAGTATGTTGACTGGTGCTGTTTTTTAAGTGTTTGAGTTTCCAAAGACGTTGCCAGTTCTAGGATTTGGGTAATTAATACTATTACTGAGGGCTGTTTGTTGATGCATTAGAACAAGACACTGAGAGACTGTGGATGACTAATCAACAATTTTCAAAACTAGGGAAGCTGTAGGTCCATCTTGACAGCAAATAAGCAACTTTCACCTCCTTCAAAGACAAGAACAAAAAATTCATTACAAGGATAATAGAACTTCAGAGAATACTGAGTTCTTAAACTCAGAAAGTCTGCTGTGCCATGACCAGGCCCTACTTGGGGACAGGTGGAACATGGAGACTCAGAATTGGAGTCTCTGTTGATAGTCTTGAAAATTTTGGTCTCCCAGATTCTGCTGAGGTCTCTGGGCCAGCAGATGTGACTCATCTCACTCTCTTGCAAGCTACCAACACGTCTTTATTGGACAGGATGCAGAGGTCTCTGAATTTCAAAACTATGAGCATACTCAAGAGTCACCCCCTCCTTTCCTCTTGGTCAACAACAGCCCAGTGAGTCAGTGACATCACACTCTGGATGGGAAGTGCTGGAGGACTAAAGGAAGAAAGGTACTACATGGTAAAGGAGCAATAAGACTACTAACATATAGGACTGCAGGTACGGAACTGGAGTCTGGAGGTACTGGACCAAGGTGGGATGGAGCAGACCATAAAACTGTACAAAGAAAAGTTCACAAATGTATTAAATATTATTATATTAGACCTCAATGACTTGACAAAGAAATAATATGCATATGCTAAGACATCTCTTAGAAACACAGAAATAAATGTTAATACTGGGTGAAGTAGAGATGGCAGAATTGCTGTGGCAGATGGTGAAGACAAGAAGCAAAACTCTCAGTGTAGTGAGCCTGCTAGAATTGCTGTATCGCAAGGTAACAAAACACCCACCAGCTAGCTCTATGTTTCATTTTCCAAGGGAGGACACACCATTTACCAAAGTGATAGAAACTTCCTTGGTGAGAAGACACCAGGATTTGGGCCTATTTCCATAGCTGAGGACTGACAATAAAAAAAAACCATTATAGAATACCTAACATTAATATGCTAGAGTCCAGGTAGAATAAATGCCAGATGGAGACACTTGACCATTGGAAGCAAGGTGGACGTGATTATTGCAAACAGAAACATGATCAATATGGCATCCATGGGATCTCCACCTGTAGAAAGTTACAGAGATAAAGAACAAGATAATCTTACAATTATAACAAACTTAATTGTGCTGACAATATCAATGCATTTTGAAGCAGACTCCTCCCCCCTAGAATTTCCCTATAAGAGCTTA